>JACWQW010000114.1:97201-125026 GCA_014849355.1 Cryphonectria radicalis | reverse complement strand
CCCCCCAGGCACCTTTCGCTTTACGGACCACCTCAAAACTCTTTCTCCCGCTGGCCCTATAGCCACCACAAAAAAACCCCCAAAAAAAAAAAAAAAAAAAAAAAAAAAAAAAAAAAAAAAAACAATGAACGAGACGGGCCAGGTCAGGCGGCACAGAGAATCTACTACAGATTAGCCGTTTTGTGTTCTGGTCTCTCAAACAAACTTACACTCCCTATATTCTGAAGCATGCATGGGCAGGAGTTCTTGTGCGCATGTCGTTTCTGGGGGATTTCCTTTGGGGGGGAGGTCATTGAGACAAAGTGTGTGGGCTCTCATACCATTTTTCATATGGGCGAGAAGTGAGTTTCAAGGAGCATTGCTTGGTCTTTGATTCCTTTTTTTTTCTTTTCATCATCTCTTTTCCCTCCCTCTTTTTTCTTCTTTTTTTCGCAAGACGGATCACAGAACTGGCTGGAAGGAAGGGAAGGACTTTATTTATATACCCACGAGCTTCGTGCGCTACTCTCTGGAGTAGATAGCCGCCTCGATTTTATCCAATGTGGTGTCCACGGCGAAGGGACGACGTTCTTCATAATGGCGGGCATCGGGTACGCCAATGGGGGGGGTGGGGAAACCCCCCAGGCCTAGTCAGAACAAATAAACCCAGAAAACAATATAAAAATTAAAAAAAAAAAAAATAGTACCTTCTCCGATCCTTTCCATTGGTGAATCTGGTGGTGGAACATGAAACTTGCATTCTCAACTCTTCCTATAGACGCGCGCCACGGCCTCGAGGACTGAGGCCATCGTGGCCCGCTGACTGGTACCAACCAAGCCCACCGGGGGACGGGCGGGGGCCGGGCGGTAAAGGGAACAGGAAGCAGCAACAGCGGCCTTCTGGGGCCCTGGAACTCGGCGTGCCGCCGCGATCTGTACTGTTTGTACTGTAGCAAGCAATAACCTCGTCGTATAGGCCAGGGATACATTCATCATACACATACACAACATTGTTTATGCTAAAGAGGTGGCAAAAAAAGAAAACCCCCCCACCAAAGAACCCAAAACCGCGCCCTTCCACGGTGGCTTTGCGTTGCCACAACCCCACCACACTCCCACCCTCCTTTCTAGACTCACAATTGAAGTAGGGCCAATGGCGAGGTTGGAAATGGACTTATACAAGTACATTTGTATGGTACAGAGGTCTGACTTGGTCTCTCATCTTGGGAACTGCAGCTCGTGTTCTTTACCGCCGACAATCGACTTCATGCGTTTCAGAGAAAGAAAAAAGGGGGGGGGGGAGGAAGGAAGGAAGATACTACTAGCACACTCAGCTGGATGAAGGGCGATGTTTTTCAGGAAGAGGTGGGCCCTGACATGAGCCCCTATGTACGCTGAACCGCGCGCCCTGAACTACTGGCGCTGGAAATAACCATGGAGGGTGGCAGGGTTTCGCTTCTTGTATTTTCTATTGGGGGTTGAAAGTCCGGCAAGGAAAGGGAAGGAAAAAAAAGGTAATGATAAAAGAGATTCTTGAGCCATGTACACTACTGCAGGAATGTATGAATATAAACACATTCTACTTGTAAAATCTACTTGCAAACCAAAAACGCCACGGTGGCGCCCAGCAAAAGTAGGACAAGAAGAAGAAAAATTAAGTTTACACATAAATAAATAAACGAAAAAACCCCAGGCAAATCAAGCCGCTAGTTCTCTTCTCCCTCCTCCTTGCTCCCTCCTCTTCTCCCTCCTTGCCCCTTCCTCCTCTCCTCTCCTGCTCCTTCCTCACTCTTCTGCTCCTTCCTCGGCAGACAGACACACCTCCCCCTCCCCCTCCCCCTAGCAGGGATACCGTCTCTTTTTATTGCGTCCCTGCGGCCAGCTCCTTCTCGATCTTCTCCCACAGACCAGCAGGCCGGTACCCCTCGAGCCAGTAGTTCCCCTTTGCGTCCTTGCCAGTGATGATGAAACCCTCAGGGTAGGGCAGACCGGTCTGGATCTGGGAGACAAAAGAAGGGGTGAGGGGCCCGTCCAGCTGCCTCACGGCGGCGGACGAGAAGTCGGCCATGTACACGCCGGACTTGAACCAGTTGGAATAGCCCATGTGGTGCATGTTCGAGACGCCAAAGAAGACGGGTAGGGGGCCGAGGGGCCATGCGTTGGCGCGGACCATGGCCTGGTAGGCCTCGACCTGGGCGCGGGTGCCCTGGGCGTTGACGGCCCTGCGGATGTCGCCCGCCAGCCGGCCCAGCGAGGCGTCCATGTCCTTCTTGGTGCGCAGCAGGTTCTTGAAGCTGAGGCAGTTGCCCACGTACAGCCTGTCGGGCGGGAGGAGGTCGCCCGCCAGGGCCTTGCGCGCCGACATGGCCTGCATGATGGTGACGGGCTTGTCGGCGGGCAGGTGGCACACGGCCAGGCGCGACCACCAGGCCGTGAGGACGTCGTTCTCCGTGAGGAACGGGCTCGGGTCGCCCGCGTCGCGCAGCTCCTGGAGGCAGTCCGCGCGCATCTTCTCCCAGAACCGCGGCGGGATGCACACGGTGCGGTTCTCCTTCCTGCCCACGAGCAGCCGGTAGCCGTTGCGCAGCACGTACGACCCCGTGGCCAGGGACCCCAGCGCCGAGCCGGCCACCTCGTACGTCTCCTCCGGGTGCATGCCCAGCTCGCGCAGCGGGTCCTCGTCGAACCCGTGCAGGGACAGCACCTCGCCCTCGCGCCCCTGCAGCATCAGCACCCAGCTGTCGACGATGGCCCGCAGGCCCATGGCGTCCGCGGCCACGTGCAGCCAGTGGATGGTCACGAGCGTCGAGTCCGTGAAGGAGACGATGCGGAGGCCCAGCACCGGCCGGTCCGTGAGCGTGTAGTCCTCGAGCGCCTTGGGCGAGTCCGGCCCGCACGCCAGCTCCGCCCACTCCTCCGGGTTGCCCACCGTCGCCGGCCGCTCCGTCGGGATCTTGGCCGCCGTCGGTAGCTTGCAGGCGATCGGGTGGTCTGCCCGCGCCATGTCGTGGACGACGTGCGTGTATGCGATGGCCGGGCGATCTTGGGTAAACTGCTGGGGGACATGGTACTCGAGACCTTTTGCCTGTAGTGAAGAAGAAGGGGAAAAAAAAGAGAAGATGGTTCAGCTCTGGTTCGTTTTCTTTTTCTTCCCTCTCTCCTCCTTCTCTCTCTCACACACACACTCTCTCTCTCATGGGGAAGAAAAAGAAAGAGAAAAAAAAAAGATATAAGAACGTACCCCTTTCCTGACCCTACCGCCGAGCTTCTGCCAGGTGTCGCGCCGTACAAGCTTGTCGAGACTGCTGCGCAGCTTCTCTGGGTCCAGCACCTCGTCGAAGACCATGAGTACGTACATTGTGATCCTGTTGAACATGGGCGTGTCGTCAAAGTAGTGCAGCGGGATGACCTTGTCAGGTCCTGCCGAGGACTGAGGAGAAGCCATGGTGTTGTGGTGGTAGGGTTGTTGTTGATGTTGACGATGAAGCTCCTGGTGATGATGATTATGACGATTCGTCGTTTATTCGTTCGTCCTCGGGCTGACAGTTGATCTATACGGTGTCCTCTTTCTGTATCACGTCTTGGGAATCGTCAGCAGGCACCCAAGAGGATCCGATCCAAAACTATCAAGCCTGACTAGAGGTGAGACCTTGGAGGAATGAACTGGAGGGAGAGAGGGAGGGAGACATACACACACCAAAAAAATAAAGGATTGGTTATCACGAGCAGGTCTATTCTGTATACGCTGTGCCACATAAGTTCCTCTACTAATAACTAAGGATAGATTTATGTATATAAGATTATTTAATGAGCTAGTCACACCCTCTCCCAATAGAGTTCAAACTCGGGCCCGACTTTTCCAACGGGCCAAGGCCCAGACAAGAGAGGAGCGGACACGACCGTTTTACTTTCCTGGCCCTATGCTTGATAGCGGTGATGAACCACTTTCCAAGGGGCTGAAGGATTCCGGGTCCCCTAGCCAGGCACCACTTTCCCTTTGTCTCTCTTGTCTTCCCACCGGATGGAACCTCTGAGAGAGGGGGGGGGGGGCTGTGCCGCAGCGTGGCATGGACAGGCCTTCCCACATGCAGCAGTTGTCTCGTTGGCCATTTTTTTTCTTCTTCTTCTTCTTTCTTTCGGTAATTTCCAAGTGGTGATATTTTGTCATAGGAGGATCTTACTACTGCTACTGCAATACCACAGTAGTATTGGTCATGGCAAGTTTAGTAAGAAACCGGCTGGATCTAGAAGAGTCCACATAGAATTGGAGTTGGGAATGGGGATTGGGGTGGGCGGGGATGATCTTCAGGGCTGATAGGTTCATACTACAGTACCAAATTACTACGCCGGGAAAGAAGAAGACTTGGGGGCAGAAAGAAAGAAAAGAAAAAAAAAACGCCCAACCGAAGAGTGGCATGGTTCAATTGCTATGGCGGCACTACTATACTCAGTATGGGGGTATGTTTCTTGGCAACCGTTGAAGGGGGAGAGGTAAGCGGGCTTGGGTCTTCTGGGGCTGGGGCTTTGGGACGGTCTTATGTTGCATCTGTATTGGAGTAGGTAAATCCCATGGATGGGCTAAGTAAAGGATTCCATAGCAAAAGTGGTCGTAGGAGTCGGACGCTACTGCAAGGAAGCACCACATAAAGGATTACTTTCAAAAGAGGGATTACTATGGGTGGGTATTTTACTGCTTACGGTAGGAATAATATGTCGCAGCGGAATTGATTGGAGAGAGATGCGGCGAGGGCGAGGGGAGAGTTTGGGCGAGGATAAGCAGAGCAGAGCAGGATACAACCAATAATATGTAGTCATCATTATCATCATCATCATCATCATGATCGAGTCGTTATTTGTTCTTTGTCGGTCGAACCGTGGATAACTGACTCGAAAGGGGAGTCAGCAACGTGCTTCTCGCTACCACCGATGACAGGCGGCTTACTCCATCACCTGGGTTGATCTTTTTGAGGGGAAAGAGAGGAGAGGACCCGCCTCTGGCCCCCCTCCCGATCAGGGTGTTGCGCCATCACCCTTGAGGGTTTTGGCGGTATCCATCCATCCATCACATGGCACATGGTGATGTGAAGTCAGCGAGATGAGAACAAGACAGAAGCAGACACTGCATGCAGATCAGCATACGAGACCTACGCAAGCCCGCGTCCCAACAACTGGAGGACAGAACGGGATAGCACAGGCACAGGGTTTATACAGTTTGATGCTCGGAGTCTCCTGAAGGCCACATGTGTAGGGGTCAAATTTCGCAAATCATACCTCCTTCTTGTCCCCCTCCTCCCCTCTCGGAAGACAAGGTATATGGCGCGGAATTCATAACCAGACGCGGGACGGAGGTTGCAGTACAGAGTCAGTCGTCGAACCAGCCGGAGCGGGTTTGTTGATAAGTAGCGAGAGCCTGTGCTCGAGACAACAATTATGGGATCTCCACAATCAACTAATCTGACCAGGGAGAGTTACTGTAGGATTGTCCTACTTGCTCTTGGCCGTGTTGACAAAGGCCGACGAGGAACCGAACACCCGATCGAGCCACAGGCCACGAGCCACGAGCCCCCCCTTTCCTCCACCTGTCTGAACCCTCCCCCTTGTCCCTTTGATCGTCTCTTTTCTCACCTACTGTCATTCCCACGAATCCCCACGCCAGCGCACTGACTTGAACGGCCGTGCTCATGAAAGAAAAAAAAAGAGAAAAAAAGTCTAATCGGTTCGGCGCGGCGCGGGAACAGTCTGACCTAGTATGTAATAGAAGTCGAGTATAGTATCCACAGACCCTAAAAGACACAGCCTCGGAGACACTGCGCACACAGACACACAAACATACATACACGTGGACATACTGACTTAATCAATTCGGCGCAAGCAATGCAGCCTCCCTTGCCATAACAGCAACGGTATATGTCTCATCATGAGTCGTGGTCTTCGCTTTGTTCCCTCTTCTTTTCCTCACTCTTCCCTCTTTTTAACATGTGCCATGCATGCAGGGGGCGGCCAAGGACAAAGAAAACCCATCACGATAGCGACAACCAAGGATCGTCTCATCTCGAGATCCATGAAGACCAGCAGGGCAGTACCAAAGGTACATATATACGAAGGGTGTACTAATGAAAGTTTGTTCTGTATGCCCATGTCCGATCCAAAAAGGAATCGAGACACAGGGGGGAAGGCAACGCTGGTCTGGGCTGGGTGAAGCGCAGATAGAACCAGAGGCCCGGGGGGATCTCATGAGTGAGTGCCTATTGCTACCCTCACCACAGCACATGTAAGTACAGGTGGGTGAGATGCAGAACCATGATAGGCACTGTGCAGGACGGGAAATATGCAATTCTACCGCGTGTCGTCTCGATGGACGGACGAGGGTTCCCAGGGCTCAGCCACACCTTTTGTCTGCGTCGTGCTATGGGCGGAAGGAGCCCTTCTCCGGAGCATCATCATCTTGTCTTATGGGAGGGGAAGGGCCGAGGGGAAGGGGGCTGCATAGACTGCCGGGCTCCTGCCGTGGTGATGTTTTGGTGTGGCATCCCTTGTCCTTTTTTCTCTCTCTTTCTCTCTCTCCTCTTCTTTTTCTTCTTCCTCCTCCTCCTCCTCCTTCTTCCCTCTGGTTTCAGTCTTTTGGGGAGATGCAGTCACCACGCCAAACCATTTTGGCATTCCTTCCCGAAGCCCCTCGGCCATAACCCGTGGCAACAGTCCACAACCACAACGACACCACACCACACCACCAACACAAGATGCGGCAACTCCCTCGCCAAAGTGATGATGTTTATAATCTGCCGTAAGACGACTAGTGCGGCATTCGTCGTCCATTAAGCCACGGAGGGGGATGAGGCATGCAGGGGAGGGGAGCTGATCATCATGCTGAAGGATCCGAAGGATCCTCCTAGTCTGCAGGATTGGTCGCAAGGGGATTAATGCTATGTACGTACTTTGTACCATATTACACTCTGTGCCTCTCTCTCTCTCTCGCCCTTGGCGGGGGGTGGAAGAGAACTTGGCACGTCCTCTTTGAATAAGGAAATTTTTTGGGTCTCGGTTTTTTTTTTTTTGGAGCACCTCACTGTAACCCTCAAAAGAACCTTGGCTACTTTCTCTCGAGTCTTTCCCCAAGCCCTGCCAGGCTACCAAGTACGAAGGTCTCATGTGAGACGGTGGATCGAGGTTGCAGAGACGGACGGCAGTGGGCTGGGCACATTTTTTTGGGAGGGGGGGTTGGGTGGTTTTTTGCTTTCCTTTTTCCAGCTGTACGTACCTGACACCCAGATCTGGCAAGAAATACGTGCTCTCTTTTTCTGTTTCCTTTTTCCTTTACCTATATCCAGGTGGGATTCCCCCAGACCAGTTCTCAGCCCTAGATCTAGATTGAGAAAGTAAAATCCACCCGTCGCCCCCAAAACGTGGTCTTCCTCACCTCGCATCACCTCCTCGAGGTTCCCTTGTGTTACTCTCTGTATCCCACAGCGGCGCCAACACCACCCACCACCACCACCAACAACCTTATATATACACATACACACACACAGAGTTACAAAGACAGGCGAACCAACCACAGCCTCGGCCTCATCACAGAAGGAGGAAGGAAAGGGAGAGAAAGAAAATAAGCTGCCTCTACCTGTCCCAGCTAGTCCTTGCCCATACTTTGGGGCCGACATCAACAACATCAACAACTATGTCGCAGGTCGGCGTGATAAGTCCACCGGCAGGTGAGACTGCCCACTTCAATTCCGGATTTACGGATCTTCAGATCGCAGTGATCGTCGTCAACGCGGTCACCTACTTCTTCGCGACCATCTTTATGTTCCTGAGGTTCTACACGTCCGCCTTCATCAACAAGAGGACAGAGCCTGGTGACTGTAAGTTTCTGTGCCCCCTTCCCTCCTGATATGAACGCTCTGCTCACGAGATCTTTTTTCCCCCCCTTTGCTAGTTTTTGTATTTGCATCTTGGGCCATAGGAGCGGCCTCGTTTGCGGAAACCATTTCTGGTGAGTCCCATGGCCCCCAGAATCCCCCTTCCTCCTCCACGACATAGCCATCCTGCTCGGTTACATTGGACAATACATGTGCTCATATCAATATGTGAACAGCCATCCAATATGGGTACGGACAGCACCTCTGGAATGTAACTTTAGAGCAGGTTGCAGGTTACTATGGAGTAAGTCATTATAGTCCGTTGTTGAGTAGATTTCTAAAAGGGAGGAGGCGAAGGACAAACAAAACACCAGAACTGACGCCGAGCCGATAGAAACTCATCACCATGAGCGTCACCTACTTCTGGTCACCAAGCCTGACGAAACTGGCCCTCCTGACGCTCTTCTACTCTGTCAACCGGTCCAAGTGGGGGCGTATCTGTACCTGGCTCCTGGCCGTCTCCATCTTGATCTACACCACCGTCTTCACCGTCCTGATCGCGGGCCCGTGTAACCCGCTCGTGGCGGCCAACATCAACTGCGTCAACAATGTCGGTGCTGCCCATGCGGCTCTGAACATCTTGTCCGATCTGATTGTGATTGTGCTACCGGTTCCCCTGATTCACGGGCTGCAGATGCCTATCAAGCAAAAGATCACGGTCGGCGTGCTCATGACTCTTGGCTCCTGGTAAGTTTGCGGACTCCCTCTTTTCTTTTTCTTTCTTTTCTTTTTTGTTCCCCCTTGTTCGTTTCCATTGTTGACCTGACTTGGAATAGCTGTGTGATTGCTTCCATTGTGCGTATTGTTTATGTGACGGAGATCCAGGACGACGTGGACACGACATATGTCGAGGCCAAGGTCGGCGTGTGGTCTTCGATCGAGGTCAACATCGGCATCATGTGCGTTAGCAGTAAGTGTTGTTCTTCTTTTTTTTTCTTTTCTTCTCTTCTTCTTTCTTCCTTTCTAGCTCCGGGCTCTCCGGTACCTACATATATTCTAACCGCACTTCTCTCTTTTCTTGCAGTGGCACGTCTCAAGCCCTTCATGCAGCGGTACTTCCCCAAGTTCCTCTCCCTCAACAGCTCTCAGGGCGGCTCCAACAACTACAAGGGGGCAAGCGCCTACGGGGCCAGCACGAGCCGGAACCGACGGCCGACTCACAACGCATACGAGCTCCACAGCGTGCAGCCGAGCAGCGTGGTCGCGCCCGAGATGGAGGGCAAGATCCGGATCAAGACCGAGTACTATGTTTCGCGGTCCACCAAGGATCAGGACACGGAGAGCACCGATGCTATCTGGAACAAGCCATCTCATGGCGAATGGCAATAAGAGAGGGGGTGAGAAGAGGGGGGTGGGGAGGGAAAGGAAGGGAAAAGGGGGAGGACGGAAGGACGTATGCGTGTATGCGTATTTGTGCGTGCGTATGTGTCTTTGTGTTCTGAAAAACCTCCTGCTGTTATGTGCACCCAAAAAAAGAAAAAGAAAAAGAAAAAGAGAAAACAAGAAGGGAAACAAGCACAGTAACGTGTATATATAGAGAGATCTCGAGTCGACAAAGATGGCATATGGTGGGTTGCATCGACCTCCCCAACGCCTGGCGCATTGGTTGAATCTTTTTACTCAAACATTTTTTAGTACGATGTTCATCTTCTTGGGACCTTGACTGCGTAGCTTTTAGAACTGATAGATATGCTATAATGATCCTTAAGCTTCAATAAAAAGAGAAAGAAAGCAAAAAAAGAAAAGAAAAAAAACCACCCAAAAACCAAACCTTCTTGGCTTGCACAGGCTGGCTTCAGCGCCCGCCCATCGTCAGATTGACAAAACCTTGAAAAGTGAGAATATCAGACAAAAAAAGGCTTGAGAGACGAAGCAAGCAGAGATCGCAGGGCCAACTTCTTCAAGCCTCTCAGCAACCCAACTCCCCTTTCTTAGCGGTGAAGGGCTGAGGCGTCTTTTGCTTTTCGTGCCTTTGGTCTCTCTTTTTCCCCTTCTTTTTCCCTTTTTTTTTTTTTCCTCCGCGCGCCACACTCCTCTACATTGTCTCAATACTACAGACGCAGGCATATCTTTTCCCGCCTCACCCTCCCCCCCCCCCCGGGGCACCCCAAACCACGAGTCAATGGTGTACTCAACGCCCCGGGGCGGGGAGCGCGCGCGCGGAGAAAAGAAAAAAGAAAAAAAAGGTTCAACTACCGTGTGAGAGTGTTACATCGGAGCGATAGTCCCTTGCAAGACACAAAAAGACAAGAACAAGAAAAAGAGCCGCGGTTCGAGGTACGACGAGCAAGCAAGGAAGGCCCCCTCCCTTCCTCGGGTTGTCTCGTGTCTCGGCTTTTAGAATGTGTGTGTATGAGGCTTTTGATAATGATGAGACGTCGTTGACTTTCGGGTCACCAGGGATAATGACTCTGGAGAGTTTGAGGCTACCAGAGAATAAAAAGACCCAATTTTTATTGATTGATTTATTTATTTTTCTTTATTTTTTTTTATTTACATACCGTCCACCTGGGCAGGCGGGGCGGGGTTGTTTCCCTTGTTGCAATGGATTCCCCTGGGATCGGGAGGAGCCCCTGTATTATTTGTGGTTCCCCCAACATCTGATCGGCCGTGGTGATGATAGGACAGCAAGGGTTGAGGGTTGGAGGAGGACAAGAAGAAGAGGTTCCAAACAAAAAAGAAGAAAAAAAGGGTAGCAGGATTGATCTGGGAGCCTAGTCTTTGCTTACTTACTACAATAGTACGGTAGTATTCTATTACTGGATATTTCGTCGTGGCAAATGCAACAGTGAAATACTATTTTTATCATGGCACTACTGCTGCTGCTACTGCTACTGCTACTACTACTACTACTACTACTACTACTACTACTACTACTACTATAGTCTATATGTACCCCCTGCAGCAAATGACCTATCCGCGATGCGAGGGTGGGCGGTCTGGCCGAGGCAATGGGGGAGGAGAGGAGGAGACGGAGACGATGGAGCATGAATGTTGTACCCAGTCTGGACCTAGTGAACGGATGGGGGTAAGAAGGGAAGTGGGCGCCGGTGGGCCACTCTGGGGCTGTCGGGTTGCCCTCCTCTCTCTCTCGAGGGTTGCAAGTCGAGGTGGTACTGGTTATTTAAGGTACGGCATACGGGTAAGTCGGCCGTGTACTATAGCAGTACGCCATTGGACGGGGCACGAAAAAACAGAAAAAAGAAAAAAAAAAGGCAAATCCTTCTTCTTTTCCCCCGTGGATGTACTTGACGGAATAATAATGTCCAAGTGCAGAAATCCTTCCCCCCCCCCTCCCTCTCCCGCGGAGACGTCGAGTGCAGAGAGAGGTCCTGGGGATGCTGCTTTGGACTGCGATGGTTTGTTTATCTTCACCATAGTGGACACCATGCACGCATGTGATCACCAAGACGGGAGCAAGCAACAAAGATGCTGCTTCAAAAGGATTGAGGCGAGTTGAGTAGGACCCCACCCCCAAGTCCGCATGGCCACCAACATGCAGGAGGAAGGGGAGAGAGAGAGAGGGGGGGGGGGTTTGGTCACATCCGCATCTCGCATTCCTGTTCCCGCCCGATCCCGAGCTGCGGAATTATGCAGGGGGAAGAGGAGGAAATAGTGGAGGACTGGTGATAAATTGACCAAATCTCATGTCTGCGGCCAAGCAGTCACCCCATACTGATGATGAGATGGTGAGGTCTGGGAGTGAAGAGGGGGGGAGGGAGAGAGAGGGAGTTGTCCAGGGCTTTTTAAGTATCTTGGGTGATATCGTGCCATCGTGTGTAGGCCAGAATTGATTGGTCTTGGAGAATCCATTCTCATCCATCAGCACCATGGTACGTACTTGAGTAAAGTATGTAAGTACTTTGTAGCATGTACCCTTAGCACCTGCCACAAGCCAGCCCGGAGCCTGCACACCTGGCCCCGGCCCGTCAGGACAGGACAGGATAGACCCCTGGCTGGCTTAGCAAGCAACGCTTGATGAGGAAGGAGGTGGGGGGGGGGGCCTGACCAGGTGGCCCCTGGTTGTTTCCAGTGAGGACAAACATCAACCAACCGTTTCAACAAGTTTCAACGCAGGCGCGACTGGGCCGACCAGCCATAGCGCGACAGCACAGCAAAGGTCCTCTTGTTCGCTGTCCGGTCAGTCAAGGCGCTTCACCACAGCCTCTCGTCTCCACGGCCTTTGACGCCATTCGAAACACCCAAGGCCAAGCCAATCTGTTCTACCACGTACTACTACTGTACACGCGCTTGTGGTGTGGATACGGGCCACGATCTTGGGCGGTCTGGCGTCAACCCCGCCAGATGTTTCAATCTCGTTCTGTCCTATCAGACAAGCCCTTCAGCCTCTCTTTCTCTCTCTCTCTCTCTCTATTTCCCACCTTGGCGCCCTGCCATGCACTGCCCTGCCCTGTGTGCGCTTGTTTAGGACTCCCTCCCCTCCCCTCCCCCCCCACAGCTCATGGCGGCTACGTGCACCCACGGCCAGTCATCTCGACTCGGCCTGACTGTCCTGCCGCCGGGGACATCGTCGTGTCTGTGTATTCGTTGGTCATCGAGGGCCCGGAGATCGGGCCCCGGCGCCATTGCTGCTGTCGAACACAGTGGACATGACATGGTCGTACCCGGGGCCAGTCCTTTCAAGTCACGACAAAGGCGCTTCGAGACATGTAACGCCCAGAACCCGACGTGAGGGGAACGTCATCCACGTGAGGTGAGGTGAGAGGGTGAGGCGGTCTTTCTCTCGCTCGCGCCCAGCTTTTGATTCATTCTTACCTTGCTGGCTGTTGTATTTTGTTTTCACTTCTTTTCTCTGCTTGTTTCTCTTTGACTTTTGTCCTGTGTTTTCCCCATCCTTCTTTCTCTCACACCTCTTCTTCCTTTTCCGTCTTGCAAATCCTACGACAAGCTACCATTGTTCATCGTCTAATTCCCCTTTGTGGACGTGTACACCAAATTGGGACAATATCATTGTTGATCATACCCTTTATACCTGTGACGGACTACAAAAAAATACCAAAAAAAAAGAAGGAAAAAAAAAAAGACTTGTGGCCTGGTCGCTACCTGCCTTCTGGTCATTCACACACACACACACACACACACACTATCTGTTTAATCTAATTACTGAAGCTTCCATCTGTCTCCTGGAGAGACGAGAATCGACTCAAAAGAAAGAGAGGGAGAAAGAGAAGACGCGACCATCGGGAAGAGCCTTCCATCCCATCCCGCCTCACACAACAGAGCGCACCAAAAACACTCGTTCCCGGCTTACACGCCGGCCCTTGACCTACCTTGGCACACAAACACACAGACACACGCTCACAACATACCACAAACATTCAAGGAACACCAGCACAATTCACAGACAGGATGAGAACGAGAAGGATATCGATCAAGAGGCAGACTGGAAGCCTCTTGCCGCCCAGGGCGTCGTCGGCGGCACTCGTGGTCCTCCTCCTCGCCATACCCTCTCTCGCATCAGCCTTCACCATCCGCAACCCTCTCCTACCAAGATCACAGACAACAACTACAATAACAACAACAACATCATCATCACTACGATCAGAAGACCTTCTCGCCCGCGACTCATCATCATGTGGCGACTCTTCCTATGTCCAGTGCGGCTCCGATTTCCCTTCCGATTTCTGCTGCCCTTCGACATCCACGTGCATATCTCTGGCCGGTGGCACCACGGCACTGTGCTGTCCCACAGGCGGCAACTGCACGCAGATCGAGACCATCCCCTGTGAGCTCTCCCTCGAGGACAAGAGCCAACACCCTGCCGCCGTCGTCATGACCACAGCCCTGACGGGCACCCTGGAGACGTGCGGCGACAAGTGCTGCCCCTTTGGCTACTCGTGTACTACCGACGATGTCTGTGAGGAGGATGCGGACCAGAGCGTCAAGCCGAGCACGAGCTCGGTGGCGTCATCTGCGGCGGCCACGGCAAGCAGCGGCTCGCAGAGCTCGACCGGTGCCAGCGCGACCATGACTGCCGCCGTCAGCCCGGCAACGGTTGCCCCGGGCTCCTCCGTCACCGGCTCGTCCACAGCGGCGGCCGCCGGCTCGTCCTCCACGGGCAGCGGTGACTTGAACCCCGAGGCCTCCTCTAGCAGCCACGATTCGTCGGCCCACGCCGGCGCCGTGGCCGGCGGTGTGATCGGCGGCATCGCCGCGGCCGTGTGCCTGGGGCTGATCATCATGTTTTTTGTCAAGAGGGAGATGAAGCGCAAGCAGCAGGGCGAGAAGGCCCCCGACGACGCGAGCACGGACGCCTTTGGCAATGTCCTGGCCAACCCGGTCACGAGGGGTGGCTCGAGGCGCGCCCCTATCTCCAAGCCCATCCTCCACGACGATGGCACGCTGCGCAGCGATTTCAGCCGTAAGATCACACCACACTCCCATTCCTTTGATGCTGGTGGTGCCGACGAGGCTGAAGGTGCTACTGCTGCCGCCGGTGGTGCAGACCCAGGTCTGCACCACGATTACGGCGGCGGCGGCGGCGGCGCTGCTGCTGAGGGGGAGAGGAGCCCGGCTGGGCGGAACTCGAGCAGCGATGGCGGCTGGACCGACGAGGTGGACGAGGACGAGCGCGACGCAGTGGGCGAGATGCGTGAGATGCCCCGGTCCCCGCCAGGTCCCCGGGCCCGCGCCGCAAGCTCGCTGTACGGGGAGCTCTACCGCGACACGACCCGGGGTTCCGAGTTCCAGGGTCCGCTGCGGATGCCGTCTGCTCGGGCGTACGGTGGCTTCGAGCCCACAGGCGCCGCCATGGACAACCACGTGAGCGAGTACGGTGGTGGCACATCAGGCGGGACGGGCCGAAGCTCGCCGAATGCCGCGTACATCAATGTGTTCGCCGACGAGAACGCCCTGTCGCCTCACAGCCTGGGGCCGCCGGGGCGGTTCGGAGAGGGACAGCCCGGTGACCGGGAGACGAGATTCTCAGACTTTGGAAGACAAATATAATTATGAGATTATGAGGAAGGAAGGGGGGGGGGAGTTGTTGAGATAATATTGATGCATCATTATGTGGCGTTTTTTTTTCCTTAAAAGGAGTGGTGGTGGTTTACAATACAGAGATACCTGCAGATTGGGTTTTCATGCGTGGGTTTTTTTTTTTTTTTTTTTTTTTACAACACGACTATTTCTACTACCCATTATTATAGTACCATTTAAGTCATGACCGCCAACACAATAAAAAAAAAAGGAGTACTTTTCAATTCTTGCATCTTTGATAGGCATCTCGATGCCTTTGGGCCTTTTCCATAGTATCAGTTGGTGGTGATTTTCTTCTTGGCTTTGGACTGGGCCAACCAACAGGCCAATCAATATTGACCTATTTTCGTTTGATGGCATCCATCATCCATTTTCTTCTATGTTCTTCTGCCTCGATCAATCACTTTAATACACACATCCACGCTCCACGCCATGAGATGTAGATAAAATAGATCCTCACAGTTTTTTTTGTGAACATTTCCAAAGCCCTTGTGGATATAGTACATCCGATCACCAAACCCCCAACCCCCCCCCTCCCCCCAAACTTTGCTGGTCGCCTGGTTTACCGTCTTCCCTCTTTATTTATTTATTTTCTATTTTTCTTTTTCTCTTTTCAAACCCAACCCCCCCTTCTTGTTTTTTCTTTCTTTCTTTCTTTTTTCCTTTTCATGCCACCCTCGTGGCCGATTGCGAAGAAGAAAACACCGGGTCGGGCGTCATCTGCTTCCCGCCAACCAGGCTCGCCCTCTCGGCCACTTTGCCCCAGTTGATGATATCCCACCACGCGGTCAGGTAGGCCAGCTTGCCGCCGACGTCCCAGTCGTACAGCCAGGCGTGCTCCCAGGTGCTGACGCACAGGACGGGGACGAGGCTGGCGCCGCCGGGGTTCTTGGCGCTCTCCTTGCTGAGGATGCTCCCACCCCCACCACCGGCAGCAGCAGCAGCAGCAGCGTTATTTGTGGTGCCGCCAGACCCGTGCATGGGGGCGCGGCCCTGGCTGACGTTTTGCATGTTAAAGTAGTGCTTGATGGTCTCGCCCGCGCTGTCGGTGATGCCGCCGTGGGCGTTCATGTCGGTGCCCTGCTTGCGCCAGTGGGCGGCCGGGTACGGGGAGCCGGCGAGGTAGGTGGACAGGACGCGGAAGGGAAACCGCTGGGCGCCGTGGCCGTCGGTGGCGCGGACGAGCCAGACGAAGCCCGGGCCGAACATGGCGTTGGCGGTCAGGATGAGCTCGCGCTGGAGGGTCTCGAGGCTGCCGAAGGAGGCCTCGAGCTCCGCCTGGAGGGCGCCGGGCATGTACTCGGCCGGGTCCTTGCCGCCCTGCGGGGCGAGGCCGTCGAAGAAGAAGTGGTTGTTGTGCGCCATGGAGGCGTAGTTGAAGATGGCGGCCAGCTCGGGCTCGCGGGAGGTCATGATGGCTATGTCCTTGACCTCGATGCCTTCGTACTTGGTTCCTTTTGAAAACAAATAATGACATGTATGTCAGTTTGGGGGGTTGGGGGCCACACACACACACACACACACACACACACACACACACACACACACACAAGATCAAGGATAACATACCTTCGGTCAATCTGTTCAGCTCATCCAGACACCATGACTGGTATTTGGAATACGCGACGTCGAACCCGCCCGGAGAATACAGACCCTCCACACCATCCGTGGCAAAGACGTCGTGCAGCTTGGGCGTGATATGCTTGCACCTCGACGGCGTCGCGTGTATTGATCTCCTCCACTGTGCGGCCAGGGGCGACGACGAGACGGGCGAGGAGCTGTGGTGGGGTGGAGGAGGTGTGGTGGTGATGGTCGTCGTCGTCGTCGAGGAGGAGGACAGACTGGGCCTCGAGAAAAGGCCTGTTGTCCTCCTTGGTATCCGTAACCTAGGCTTGAACATGGCCTTTCTTGGGTGGGCGTGGGTGGGATGTTCTGTGGTGGCAGTGGAGGTGGAATTGAGAGGGGAGAGGAAAGGGGCTTTCGTTCTCCTCTGCTGTCTTGGGGGACGTGACGATGGGCAAGCTCTCGAACTTTTTTGGCGGTTGCGCACGGACCACCCAACCTGAGAGCTTTCGACCCCTGTCCGACCCAGCTAAACTGCAAGGCATAGTACAGGTGCACAGTTTCAAAGCCCACCGCGCAGCACAAAATAACCAATGCGCTACCAACAACAATAATCAAATCATGATATCCATTTTTGAATGAGTAATGAAATTGTATAGGTAACTCCAGTGCTATGCTTCCTCTTACGCCCCAAACGCCGCTCGCTGCTGTTGAACAGTAAACCCAGACTCGAAATCATGAATCCAGCCCACCTCGCTCGCCCTTGAACTTGAATCTCCTCGAAGCCGTGATATTTTCCCCCCTTTTTTCTTTCTCTTTTCTCCTTCCCCTTTTGAAGATAGATCACGAGATAGCCAAGAAATGAAGATACGTAAGGTTATAAATCATCTCGTAGACCTCATGAGGATGAACCTCTCTTTTTTCAGCTACTGCTCTCAGCAGGTTGCACCAGAAGAACCACAACCCTAAATCGAGATCAAAGTCCAGCCAATTAGTCAATCTATCAAACCCCTCGTAGAACAACAACAACAACACTCCCCTGAGAAGAAAAAGAAAAACACACACACACACACACACACACACAGAGAGAGAGAGAGAGAGAGAAAGAAAAAATCAACTTACAGAGATATGATCATCAAGCCCAGCGCGAACAGCGACACCAGGATCACCGTGCCCCTGCTGGCGGGGAACTTGCCCTTGATGATCCACTGCTGCGCCTGGAAGTACCTGTGATAGCCCAAGAACAGCATCAGGATGCTGATGCCCAGAAAAATGCCCCCCAGCGGCTTGCCGAGGTGTCGGAGCGTGTGGGCGTTTGCGCTCTCGGAGCTGCCCTCCGCGCTCTCGAGGGACGTGTTGAGCCGGAAGAGCTGCGTTATGGCGACGCCTATGGAGGCAAAGGACAGGGACGTCCTCAGCCAGGCGAGGAATGTCCGTTCTGTTTTTTTTTGGTTTTTGTTAATCAGCGTCAGCCTTAGACTCTCGTCTCTTCCCCTTCTTCCTACACAACAGCCAGCCAGCAATTTTTTTTTTTTTTAAGGGTAGTACCAACCTAGGGCCAGATGATCTCTCGCGACGGAGCCCTTGTTCTCCAGCTCGATCGAGCCAAACTTGGCCAGCTGCATCTTCCACCACGCCTCCGCCTCCTTGTTCCGTTCCTCGTGCTCGTCCCCGCCCACCTCGTCGGCGCCCCCATCGGCGGTGCCCCTCCTCCGCCCATTGCCGATGCTGCTCCTCGACACCGCGGCCCCGGATTTCCTCACCCGCGCCCCAGCGCCGCCGTCCATGGGCGCCATGCTCTGGTAGTTCATAATCGGGGGCGTGCTGTGGTTGTTGTGGTTGTTGTAATTGTTGTTGTTGGCGCTCATGACGATCCCCGTCGTCTCATTCGGCTCCTCCGCCTGCGGGTCCAGGCCCCCGTCCAGGTCGGGATCGCGCAAGAAGGGTGACCGACCCATTGGTGACCGGCCCATTGGCGACCGGCCCATTGGCGATGTGCCGCTGCCGCTCCCTCGATAGAATGGGCTCCTGAACACAACAGGCGGGCTCTGGCCGGGGCTCATGCTCTCGGCGCGCTGTCTACCAAGCTGTGTTGCGGAAGGCTGGTGGTCAGCAGCCATCGAGCTCGTATGAGAGTGGTGAGGGAAGTTCAACACAGCAGGAAAGAGAGTGAGGGGGGTTGGAGGAGGAGGAGGAGGAGAAGTATAAGTATACTGAAGAAGAAGAAGAGGAGGAGGAGGAGGAGGAGGAGGAGGAGGAGGAGTAGTAGTAGTAGTAGTAGTAGTAGTAGTAGGACAGTGTTCTGTGGTGGACACGGAGGATTTAACAAAAAGAAACGGGTCATTCATGCGGACACTAAAGGGCCTGGCACCTTGGCGCGGGTCATGAGGCGGATGCAGTAGGTTTGGTAGCGTGTGTGATAGGGAAGAGAGGGGAGGGGGGTCTATCTTGGAAGCCCGAGGGCCAAAGCTTTGTGGGCCAGCAGACAACGGTGATGATATACTATATAAGATAGTGGTGACAAGTGGTGGTGATAGTAGAGTAGTAGCAGCAGCAATAGCAGCAGTAGTAGTAATAGTGACAATAGTACCTCTAGTATCCCGTCCAACCTCTCCTGGGTGGTAACACGCCGTGGCAGCCTCGCGCCCGGGACGTTGTGCTTATTAGCCCCACTGCTCGTTCTCCGCAGCTGCAGCGCGGGCTGTCTCGAGCTCGTGAAAGGAGGAGGAGGGGCAGCAGGAGGGCTGCCGACGATGCTCGTCGCGAGTACCGGGTCGGAAGTCGACGTCAGGGGCGGGGCGGCGGGAGGTTGAGCAGCAGATGTTGACCAAGACGAGGACGACAACGACGGTTGTTCGCCTTCTTGTCCTGCACCGGCCATGATAGCTTTTCGCGCCTCTCGGACGAGGGGGAGGGGGCCAAGGTCAAAAGGGTTCCAGAGCAACTCTTTTTATGGGTTTGGTTGCAAGGGCCCCAGGGCGCCAGCAGAGAGACAAGAGACTGGCGTGGTCAGGTCAAGGAACAACCCTGAGAGTTCCCCTCTCCTTCCCTGCGCCGGACGGGAAGCGAAGTAACACACACACACACAGACAAAAAAGCAGGATAGAAAATGGAAAGAAGATCATGTGAGAGGGAGAGAGAGAGAGGGAGAGAGAGAGAAGAGAGACCTGCCCAGTCGGGACTCGATGAGCGCTGCTGCGTTAGACCGACGCACAGCAGTGAGGTCGAGAGGCAAAAAGAGGTTTTTTCTTCCAGCGATCCGATCGTCCAGCAAGACTCGAGATCGATGCTCACTTTTTTTTTCCCTTTCTCTCTCTCTCTCATATAGAAGCGAGGGGCGAGGCGAGGCGAGAGGCGGGCGTGGTTGGGGTGTTGCGTGCTTGCTGCATCTGAGAATCCACTTTGGCTGGGCTCCCGGTTTTCTGCTCTTTCTCTCTCTCTCTGTGCTGTGTTAAGGTTTACTATGTACAGTGCTAGTGCTAGAGTGGGTAGGGGTTCCGATGTCAGTGTGTTTTTTTTACTGTCAGTCAGTAATTAGTGGGTCTTTTTTTGGACCGAGGCTCCTGAGTGGCAGGAAGTAGGTAAGCCGTTCGCAGTCGCAGTTCAGTCGCAGTTGCAGTTCAGTCGCAGTTGCAGTTCAGTCGCAGTTCAGTTGCAGTTCAGTCAGTTCAGTCGCAGTCGCACTTGCTGCAGCTGTTAGTGACCCGGGTACCAGCCCCGGCCCCGGCCCCAGCCCCAGTTCCAGTTGTCTAGTTCCAGTTGTTCAGTTCCAGTTGTCCAGCTCCAGCTCCAGCAGTTCCAGTTTTCAAGTGCCAACACCCTCATCGACGTGGTCACCCGTCTCCAGATGCAAAGTTGTCGTTGCAGGAAGCCAGCGCACTCACTGGCTCCCCCCCTCCAAACGAAACCAAGAAATGTGCTTCTTCCTCTTGGTTGGGGGCCAGCGTTTCTTTCTTTCTCTAACTGTCCACTGGCCATACCTGTAGATCTTTCTTCTTCTAATCTTGGCTTTTTTTTTTTTTTTTTTTTTGCCATTATCTCAAATTGCAGATTCTTCTATTGTACAGCTTGGGAAGATATGATTTGAAGAGGCAGAGGCCCGCTCCGGCCTCTCGCCAGTCTTTTTTACAATGACTCCTGCTTGTTTTTCAATAAAAAACCTTAAACAAACTCACATATTTTTTTTTTGGGGGGGGGGGGGGGTTTCCCTGGTCAAGACGCCTTCTAATCTGTTTGGGTGGCACGCATACATGCATACACATATATGCAAGTCCCTATTGTCATCCCGAGATCCGTACAATACTACAATGATGTGTAAAACCCGCTTTGTGAATAGCCAAATGCCATGAGGGTGAATAAAAAAAAATAAAAATAAAAATATATGCAATCGCTCAGTCCAACATTCTCAATTGGACTTGTGCAACAGCTCCCCTTCCCCCCCCCCCCTCTCTCTTGTAACTCTTCCATCAGTAACTCGAGTTCTTGTCCCCTCCACTCTTCTCAGGTCGCCATGGTCAACACATAACTCGTGATGGCGCTCATCCGCTCGCTCGTCAGCTTCAGCGAGATCCGCAACAGCTCCTGCGCCACCTCGGGCTCCTTCTTCTGCAGTGCGTCCCACCCCTCGCGGTCCATCAGCCACACCACACAGTCCCTCTCTGCGCTCACCGTCGCCGTGCGCGGTGTGTCGCTGAAGAAGGGCAGCTCTCCACACGTCGTCCCGGCCGCGATGCTCTCATATAACCAGCCCTGCGGCAGGTCATACTCACCGCGGAGGATCCCGCTCTCCACGAGGTAGAACCCCGTCGCCGCCTCGCCCGCCCGGAAGAGGACCTCGCCCTGGTGGAGCTCCTGCCGCCTGAAGTAGTCCTTGGCCCGCACCCAAAAGTCCTCGTTCTTCTCCGAGAGGTCGTGGAAGATCTGCAGCATGAGCCGCAGGGGCTCCTTGAAGTTCTGCCACCGCGAGAGCCGCGCCACCTCCCGCTGGTTGAGGGACTCGCGCGCCGCCTGGTGCAGGTGGCTGCGCCGGGGCGAGCTCGCCAGGAGGGACGCTGGCCCGTGGTCGTCGGCGAATTCCCCTGTCCACAGGTTCTTGGCCACCGGTACGTCGAGGCTTGTCGTGGTGGCGGCGGCGGCGGCGGCGCTGCGGGACGCCGCCCTGAGGGCCTCCTGGCTGGCGTACAGCGTCCGCAGGAGCTCGTTCTCGCAGCTCTCCAGGGCCATGTTGAGATTGGGCCAGAGGAACACCTCGGTGTCCTTCGGGCTCGTCCCCAGGCCCACGGCCAGGAGGTCACGCCCCAGAGGGCCCTCTGTGTCCACACCGCTGAGCACAAGGGCGACCTGCTTTGCGGCCAAGAGCCGGCTGACGGTGCTGAAGGCCTCGCCAGCCGAGTAGTCCAGACCGGTAACGTGCCTAAGGTCAAGGACCAGGAACTTGATCGGTCTCCTCTCGAACTCGTCGTCGGCGATGAGCTGCCGAATCTTCTCCTCGACGCTGACGATGGTCCCGAAAAAGAGGAAACCAGACAGCTTGATCAGGCAGATCTGGTTGCCGACCTTCTGGAGGTAGTGCTGCTGAGAGGGGTTCCTCCTGACGGTGGATCCGACGACCTCGCCCGAGTACGTGGCCCGGATTGCAGAAACCCTTGACGCCTGGAAGATCAGTGACACGAACGCGAGTATCACACCCACGCCGATCCCCACCACAAAGTCGTACATGCCCATGACGAGTACAATAATCACGACCTTTTTCACAAAAAATAAATAAATAATAATCTGTTAGAACCAGTTTGGATCCACAAGGCAAAAGATGTCCATTACTTACCGTCAGGTACTCGAGCCAGTTCAACTTCTTCCTCGGGTCCCACAGCGCGTTCATCAACAGCTCGAAGCCGAGCACGAAGATCAGCGTTCCGACCATCATCACCGGTATGAAGCCGATGATGACAGGACCGATGACCATGACGACGCCTGTTGCGGCTGCCAGGAGATAGCCGGCCAGCCGGCTGTTGCCGCCCGACTTGATGAAGAATTGACTGTTGGCGTAGACGAGATAGTTTTGGATGCTACCCGCGCAGCCCGAGAGGAAGTTGGACAGACCGTGCAGCTTCAGCTCACGGTCGAGGTTCGCATGGTCTTCGCCGGTCTGCAGGGCAAGCGCTGGAACGTTGATCGGGACGTGAAGAACCCCGAAGAAGGTCAGGGCAAACATGGCAGGCACACATTCAGCCACCGCCTCCCAGCTGATGAGGTTGAATTCTGCAATCACACGAGTCAGCAAAACACACATTTTCTTTCACACAGATCAATCCATTTCTAGGGGGGGGGGGGGGGGTTGAATTCGAACTCACTAAACAAGGTGTAAAAATGCCACCAGGTCTCTCCAGCAGGTGGTGCCTCAAATATCCAGCCTGTCTCGCGGAGCGGCTCTGGCTGTAGCGAATCAAGCACCAGGACGAAGAACCAAAAGATGGCGGGTTCCAGGCAGATGAATGTAGGCAGGACGTAGTGGTTGTCCTTGAGCCTGTCGGACTGCGTGAGCACAAAGAGGGTGATAGCAAGACCGAGGGGGATAGTCCACAGAGGTACCGTGCCGGGTCGAAAGAGCAGGCGGGCGGTCTCGAGATCGTAGTGGAAGCTCCCCTCCAACCTCGCAGACACCTCGAAGCCGGTCTGCACGAGGAACCAGCCCACGCCTCCTATGCAGCCGATCAGGATGTGGCGTGGAATGAAGCCGACCAGGTACCCGAATTTCAGGGCGCCCATCGCGAAGAAGACGGCGCCCGTCATCAGGGAGCTGAGGCAGAAGCAGAAGATGGTCGTGGCAATCACCGCGTCTGGATTCTCCTCGCCCACCAGGGACGTGACTGTCGCGGCCATGCTGTGGAAGAACGGAACGACCTCGATGAGCTCAGAGCCCACTCCTCCCTTGAATATGCTGCCCGTGGAGAAGACCACCTGGGACACGATGGTGCTCACGTAGAAGATGGAGATGCCGGCCGGCCCGAGATTTGCAAAGATGGGATTCCCAAGGGGGAAGAGGATCATGCCGTACGACAGGGCGTCCAGGATATTCAGAATGAGGCCCACAAAGACAGCCGGGAGGGCCTTGGCCGGGCCGAGCAGGAGCGTGTGCACCAGCGCCTTGCCATCCCACACCTTGGGATTCCTCGCCCTCCTGGCCAGGTGCTGAACGTGGCTTGCTCTCTGGGCCAGCCAGCTCCTGGGTCTTGGTGGCTTCTGGCCCTCAACATCCACATCGCCGGCATCTGCGCGACCGTGGCCATTTGGGTGGTGGGAGCTGGCTTGTGATTTCTGCCTCAGCAACGGCGTCGTCTCAACGGCTTGCTCAGGCGCAATGTCTGGATCAGCAGCCCACAGAGCGCCAGCCTCGGGCTGGCTTGTCCTGCTTGTCCCAGAACGCCCGTCGAAGGGTGCCGAAGACCTGGCCGGCCTGGAGGACTGACCTGTCCCGAGCTGTGGTGCGAGGTGGTCTTGGTAGCTCTCAGGCGGCGACCTCCGGAGCATATTCGCAAGCATCGAAGGTCCATCATCATCCTGCTGCTCGGCATCCTCCTCCTCCTCCTCCTCCTCCTCTTCAGGGGAGGGGGGCTCGGACACCTCGAGTATGGTGTCCGACGACCCGCCAGCATGGTCGGTGTCGTCCTCCTCATCATCCGACTGGGTTCCACGTAGCGAGGAACCCCTCCTCGGGCGATTCAAGAAGTCAGAACTCCGAGGGTTTTTCTTGTCCGAAAGGAAGTAGGAAGCAAGCTCGGCCGTGTCTTCACGAACGCTTGCAGCATACTGAGCACTGTCAATAGGTGCTGCCAGGTAGAAATCTCAGTCAGCTTAGCAGATCTGACTTAGGACGCTGACTTATCAATCTTGAGGCTTATTTATTAATCTTATGCATGGCATGAGCGCCACTGAAACATTCGGTGTTCACATGCGCGCAGACCCGGACGCACAGACTTGCTGTGATGTGAGGGAGGGGGAGTCATCAAGGTACACACACAACACACACACCCAATTCCATGTAACACGTACCTGGAGTATCCCGAACGCTGCCGGACACAAAAGAGCGTATAGGTTCCCTGTGAGCAGTGGGTGTGGAGGAAGACAGCGTCCGCGGGTCGCTGATGCTCTGAGGAGCAGCAGTGGCTCGGGTTGGGCTCGAAGGACCAGGCATGGGCGATGAGCTGTCGTTCTCCCTGGCGTTAGAAGACTGGCGACGGATCCACGAGAATCCTAGGCTCGGCGAAGCCATGACCGCATTCGTTATATGGTGTTTATATTGCGCGAAGCTCAATCGCAGCCAAGAAGCCAGAGTGCCCAGCAAACTACTGGGCTCGTGCCAGCCTGAGGATGATATACCTCATGAAGAAGCTATGGGGTTGAGTGGATGCGCTTATGCAGGCCAGGTGGGCGTGTCTCTCAGGAGGCATGCGACAGCTGTCTGTATTTTTTGTTGAGATAGCAAGACGTTACGTTGAGACGCAAGCGCACACACGCACACGCACACGCACACGCACACACACAAGGTTGGCACCAAGATATGACGCTGGTGGTGAAGGCTGGGAGGTGTGATGGGTACAGGTGGGCGAACACCAGGAGGAGTTGGAAGGAAAAAGAGGGTTGGTCACACGAGATGAGAGGGTAAAAAGACCACCTGCAGCCGTAAACCTGCCAGAAGAATAGAGAAGAGGCAAATAAGAAGAAAAGGAACAAGTCGTGACTTCCCTTGGACCTCTCGAGACAGCTAGACGAAGGGGACGGAGAGGGGGGGGGGAATGTTGTTATCTTGAAGGCCTAGAGATTGGAGTTTTAGCCTTCGCTTGAAGGTCAGGTCAACCTGCTGCTGCTGCTGGCATGTGCTTGCGAGCCCACCCAGTACAAGCGATCCTGGTCCATGCAGGAGAATTTCCCAAGAGCAGAAGCGGAATGGCAAGGATGTAGGGGCGACAACAGCTTCCCGCAGTGGAAAACGCAATGGCTAGTTGGATGGTGGACCCACCAACTTTTTTTTCTTTTTTTCTTTCCTTCCTTCTTTCCCCCCTTCCCTTTTCCTAGCAAAGCGCGCGACTCGGCCCTGCCAAGCCTGTTTATGGCGCATCAAAACAACTCACTCTTGCTGATCTGGTCGTGCGGCTGTAGCAGTGTCCACCGGCTGCAGGTGCAAGGGACGAAACATGGCTCACGAATAGGGTGTATGTATGTATGCATGTATGTATGTATGTATGTATGTATATGTTGGGGGGGTGTGGGAAGGGGGGTTGTGTCGCTAATGAAGAGGGGAAAAAATTTGAAGATGGTTTTTACTAACCAAGAGATATACATAGACCACCAAGGTGAGGGAGGCGACAGATGGTACAAGGCAGCAGAGCAGAGCCTCGATCTGCAGCTCTCCTAGGACGGGAAAGGCGATGATGCATGCGGTGGTTGGAATTGACGAATGAGAGTTCCCCTTGTGGGCTCTTAGTAGGGGACGGGGGAGAGCCGCTGCAGGTGCCAGATGTGGAGAAGAATAGAACGATGGATGGTAGTAGCGCAGCCCCAACGAGTTCCGCCAAGAGAGACGTTTGTCTAGAACGTCAAGGTCTGCTTGAAGAAAGAGAGGAGAAAGAGAAAGAAGAAAAAAAAAACAAAATTCGAGGGCGACTTTCTCATTCGCTGTATCGAACCACTTGAGGCTTCAGAGTCTCCCTAGTCTCCCCAGCATAGCAAGTCTAGCTGGGCCAGACTCATGAGGACTGTCTTCTCCCAAAGGAAAAAAAAAAAGGAAAAAAAAAAAAACTCATTGCCATGCATATTGTAGTATCTCTTTGTATATCGTACCAGCGACTTTATACAGTAGAACCCCCCGAACATTTTCGCTCGAATGCGGGAGCTAATGTTAAGGTTGTAGTCATTAGGTAATGGCAAGCAGCAGCATCCCATGCACTGCCCGCACTATTGATCTTCGCGGAAACACAACTTCGTCATATGAACTTGCATCCGCAGCAGATCGTCGAGGAGCAGCATCGGTCCACACGGTATGTGCCGTCGGCGTAGAGGGGAAAGTCGCTCTTCCCCACGCATCTTTGGAGTCGCAATACACAAGTACATAGTACATGGTATTATATGGTTCCCTGACACTGCATGTGCCCTTCTGCATCCCGATATTGACCCTGCTCCCAGCATAATGACTTCTCCAAAATATGCATCAGTGTCACCCCACGGGCCCGACGAATGCCAATGATGTCGTGTCGCCAAGCCTAACGCGAGCCTGCAATTCCGTGGGTCTCGGCTCTGGAACTTTGTCATGTTGTTAAACAGTTCTGTAGCTCACTCACTCTCTTGCGCCATTCGTTCGCCATCGTGGGTGATTAGAGCCAGGGTCGAGTCAGGAAGTGATCGATTGGCTGCTCCGCATGTCTTGTGTGAGAGAGAGAGAGTGTGTGTGTGTGAGAAAGAGACAAGGCGTGTGGTGGATCGTCTGCACGCGCCATCACAGTCACACGATGGCTCATGTGCACGTATGGGGCCAGAGAGCCAGGGCTTCTGGAGCGTGTCATGCTGCTTCTTCCTCCAGGCCGGGCAGGAGGGGACACTCTCGCAAGCTTGATAGAGTGAGCCGTGGAAAAAGAAAAGCAAAAAGATCATCTAGCTCAGTTTTTGCAGATACCCCTGGGCGATCAGTCGTTCGACATCTCCCTGTCTGACGTAGAATTGGCTGTTCTTCGTCAAAGTGATTGCACTGTATGATTGTCAGTCGCAGCTCAGGATAAAAGGCGGCTGAATAGTAAAACCACATACCCATATTCTGTCTGGATCTCACCCGCATCCTTCAGCACGCGGACGTCGATGAACAAATCTCTCGGGGGCTCCAAAGTCCCCGTCAGATCGATATCGGTCCATTGTCCCTTGTACGCAGCCAGCAGATCACCGTACTGCCTGACGTAGTCCTCCTCCTGCGGGCTGAGGCTGCTAGTGCCGCCATCGGCGGGACGCCCGGCGGCCCCAGGAGCATCCGCACCCCGCGCCCCGTCCCTGACCTGCTGCCCAGAGAGGTCGACCACGTCCGCACCGCGCCACACCAGCTCCTCGAGCTTATCCGTCCTCGTCTTGTGGTAGGCGAGCAGGCAGCGCTTGTTCCGCCGCATGGACAAGTGATTCGTCAGGAGCGTGCCGGCCGCGCCCTGGTTCGTATTCGGGTCGAAGGAGCCCTGGAACGGCTCCAGGATATTGGCGACATCGCGATCCAGGTCGCGCACTTCACGCGCCGCCTCGCGGACGAGCTCGGTCTCGTAGGGCGGCAGGTGTGCCAAGTTCTGGGCTCTTTTGGCTTGGACGACCTATCCACTGTTAGATAGACACATACACATAG
>JACWQW010000114.1:0-97101 GCA_014849355.1 Cryphonectria radicalis | reverse complement strand
AGAGAGAGACAGAGAGAGAGACAGAGAGAGAGACAGAGAGAGAGACAGAGAGAGAGACAGAGAGAGAGACAGAGAGAGAGAGAGAGTGAGGGCTGGCGCAAGAGAACAACGCGTGGGTGGGATGCAGGATGGTGATGCACGTAAACATACCAATTTGAGGCCGTGATCACCGTACATAGGCATGGGGAGACATTGGGTGTCTTGAACAGACGACGAAACAAGGAGCCTCTGGGCTGTATTCTGGCGGAGAGGAGGTGCAAGCCTTAGAAAATGTGAAGGGAGACGCGTAGAGAAGGCTGTTTTGTATCGCGTAGGTACAGTATTCTGTAGGACTTGGGAGGCAGGGGTCTCCAGGTGCTCGAGGCCCTGAGCAGTGCCACTCAGCACAGCACTATGCCATTGGCTTTCCCGTTCTGGATCTCATGCTGGGGTTTTGCCCAATGGAAGGGTCGCGCTTGGATTCCAGCACAACGTCACAGGCCTGGCGGCACCGATTCCGGCGGGACAGTGGGACATGGGCCCCCCCAAAATTTTGACTTCAGAACCCCGCGATTTTTCTTGCTAAGGGCTGGGTGTCTGTAAGCTTTTAGTAGAGGGGTCGCGCCCAAGGTTGTCGTTGACATTTTTCAATTCATCTTTCAGACTCATCTCTCCCCCCAGACCCGACTTGCAGCTTTCTTGTCTTCCGCTCTTGAAGAATTCCCCCTGCCCAATTGGATCCCAAGTCTTAATCAGGAGCTCACCAAGCAACAAGCAACAAGCAACATCCCAAGATGTCCAACCAGGCGAGCGTGGGGCAGCGCATTGCCATCGTCTCTGTCTACGACAAGACTGGCCTGCTCGACCTGGCCAAGGGTCTCGTCCAGCAGAATGTTCGCATTCTCGCCTCTGGGGGAACCGCCAAGATGATCAGGGAGTCTGGTTTCCCAGTTGAGTATGCGTGCCCTCCCCTTCGCCTACCTAACCTGGCCGTGGCAATTGGCTCACAAGACTTCTTCTGTGCAGAGACATTTCCGCCATCACCAAGGCCCCCGAGATGCTGGCTGGCCGCGTCAAGACCCTCCACCCCGCCGTGCACGCAGGAATCCTCGCGCGTAACCTCGCGTCGGACGAGAAGGACCTGGCGGAGCAGAGTATCGACAAGGTGGACTACGTGATCTGCAA
The DNA here is from genome assembly GCA_014849355.1 of Cryphonectria radicalis. NCBI lineage: Eukaryota > Fungi > Ascomycota > Sordariomycetes > Diaporthales > Cryphonectriaceae > Cryphonectria > Cryphonectria radicalis. The sequence goes on along the minus strand of JACWQW010000114.1, from coordinate 95,937 downwards.
CCTTTACCCCTTCAAGGACACCGTTGCCAAGATCAACGTGACCGTGCCCGAGGCCGTGGAGGAGATCGATATCGGCGGCGTGACCCTGATCCGCGCTGCAGCCAAGAACCACTCCCGGGTCACAATCCTCAGCGACCCGGCCGACTATGCCGAGTTTCTCAAGGAGCTCGAGAACGGCGAGGTCAAGGAGTCCAGCCGCCAGCTGTATGCCCTGAAGGCCTTCGAGCACACCGCCGACTACGACGCCGCCATCTCTGACTTCTTCCGTAAGAAGTACGCTGCCGACGGTCACCAGTACATGGCCCTGCGGTACGGTGCCAACCCACACCAGAAGCCCGCCGAGGCGTACGTCAAGGAGGGCCGGCTGCCCTTCAAGGTCCTCTGCGGCTCGCCTGGCTACATCAACCTGCTCGACGCCCTCAACAGCTGGCCTCTGGTCAAGGAGCTGAAGCAGGCACTGGACAGGCCCGCAGCTGCCAGCTTCAAGCACGTCTCGCCCGCCGGTGCCGCGATCGGCCTGCCCCTGAGTGCGGAGGAGAAGAAGGCCTTCTTTGTCGAGGATATCGCAGGCATCGATGAGTCCGGCCTGGCCCAGGCATATGCCCGTGCTCGTGGTGCGGACCGCATGAGCAGCTTCGGCGACTTCATTGCGCTCAGCGACGTCGTCGATGTCGCAACTGCCAGCATCATCTCCAAGGAGGTCTCGGACGGCGTCATCGCACCGGGGTACGAGGATGCGGCGCTGGAGATCCTCAAGAAGAAGAAGGGAGGCAAGTATCTCGTCCTGCAGATGGACCCCGAGTACGAGCCCAACAAGAGGGAGGCGCGCACTGTGTACGGTGTGACCTTGGCCCAGCAGCGCAACGATGTTGCCCTCTCCCCCGCTTCCTTCGGCACAGTCATCACGCCCAAGGATAATGCCAACGTGCCCGAGAGCGCGCTGCGCGACCTGGCCATCGCCACGATTGCGCTGAAGTACACCCAGAGCAACTCGGTCTGCTACGCGTACCGGGGCCAGGTCATCGGCCTGGGTGCTGGCCAGCAGTCTCGCATCCACTGCACTCGCCTGGCGGGCGACAAGGCCGACAACTTCTGGCTTCGCTTCAACCCCCGCGTCCTTGGCCTCAAGTGGAAGAAGGGCACCAAGCGTGCCGACAAGAGCAATGCCATCGACCTGCTGGTCAGCGGCGAGCTGCCCAAGGATGGCCCTGAGCGGGAGGCTTTCGAGGCGACCTTCGACGAGGTTCCCAAGCCTTTCACCGAGGAGGAGCGTGAGGGGTGGCTCAAGAAGCTGACTGACGTTGCTGTCTCCAGCGATGCTTTCGTGAGTATTTCTCTCATCTTCCAACGTCTCTCACAAGTCATAGATGGGTACAGGGTTTTCATTGACTTTTTTTTTTTTTTTGGCGCAGTTCCCCTTCACCGACAATGTGTACCGCGCTGCCAAGTCCGGTGTCAAGTACATTGCTGCTCCCGGCGGCAGCCAAAACGACCAGCCCGTCTTCGAGACGGCCGAGAAGCTGGGCATCACCTTCATTGAGCAGAACATCCGTCTGTTCCACCACTAAGAGAGAGAGAGGGAGGGAGGTGACCGAAGGACAACGGCAGAGATACCCTTCTTAGCTCGGTCATGATTTGCATTTCGCACTTGTACGATGTTTATGATGTGACGGGATGGACCCGAAAAAATGGGATCGGCATTGGACAAAGGATTATTCAACAAGTATGTGGTGGGAGTTTGTTCATTCAACAACTTATTCATGATAGAGATGGCACCTTTGAAAGAGGGCCATGAAGAAGAAGAATTGACATTTTGACAAGACAATTTGTATTGATACTGAATACTTCTCTAGAGCTGAGTAGAAAAGGGCACACTGGTCTGTGAACACATCAGCAATTGTGACCTCATCTCATCATAAAACACTTGAAAAGAACTGCCAACAAAGGTAGGAATGTGTGATTCAGAGATGCACTCAGTGCTTGTTGTTATCCTCATTTGAACAGGTCTTGAGTCTGCTCAGAAACACGGACCAATTTTCTCATCATGTAGAATAGGGGGAGAAGAGTGAAGAAGATGGAGAAGAAGAAGAAGAAGGATGAAATTCTTCCAGAGGAAGAATATACATACCATTTGAATTTTGCATGGTGATTGATGGTGCCCAGAAACCATGATTCACAGTTGAAAAGGATCATCCCATTCGATCCAAGATTGTGCCAGTCCAGCTAGAAACCCTCTGGGTTCTAGTAAACCTGGGAGGTGGAAGATGGTGAAGAAAGGGGGAAAAGAGCAAAAGGATGAAGTTATTTTCTTTGCAGTGATTTTTGAAGAAAAGTTTAGCGCCAGGATGCAGGGGTATAGCTTTATCGATAAGAACTGGACCGGGGGGTCCTGGAGCTTGGAGAGAGTCCTAGTGGACTTTTCCAGAAGCATCTCGAGGTGTCGAGTCTCCAATCTTGGAGTCTCGCCATCATTTTCCATGTCGTCAGTCAGTCAAGGAGGCATTCCCACCTTATAGCCACCATTTCTTATTTCAATTCTTGACATGATGCTTCTCTCCTCTTTCCTGATACACCCTCTCCTCCCATAGTGTCCCCCAACGATTCACCATCACCACCACCATGTTGACAAGACGTCAATTTCTCACGTCCACCCGGCGCATCGCCAGTGCGCCGACGATTCGACGACTCACCCCACGAACGACCGCCATCCAACCTCTCGCGGCCGGACCACTCTCCACATCAGCCCTCCAACCTTCAACAACAGCAAGTACCTCATCGATACGACTGCCCTCCTCCTCCGTCTCGTCCGTCCGTCACTATGCCAACGGCCGCCCCCACCCGCCGGGCGGCACCCACCGGATGAACATGAGCGGCGAGGAGGAGAAGCCCGCGCTCGAGCAGTACGGCATAGACCTGACAGCCAAGGCGAAGGAGGGCAAACTCGACCCTGTGATCGGACGGGATGCCGAGATCCAGCGGACGATCCAGGTGCTCTCGCGGCGCACCAAGAACAACCCCGTGCTGATCGGACAGGCCGGGACGGGCAAGACGGCGATCCTGGAGGGGCTGGCCCTGCGCATCGTGCGAGGCGACGTGCCCGAGAGCATCAAGAACAAGCGGGTCATATCGCTTGACCTGGGCTCCCTCATCGCGGGCGCCAAGTTCCGAGGCGATTTCGAGGAGAGGCTCAAGAAGGTCCTGCAAGAGGTCGAGCAGGCCGAGGGCCAGGTGATCCTCTTTATCGACGAGCTGCACACGCTCCTGGGCCTCGGCAAGGCGGAGGGCAGCATCGACGCGTCCAACCTGCTCAAGCCCGCCCTGTCGCGCGGGGAGCTGCAGTGCTGCGGCGCCACGACCCTCAACGAGTACCGCATCATCGAGAAGGATGTTGCGCTGGCACGACGGTTCCAGCCCATCCTGGTGAACGAGCCGACGGTCGAGGACACCATCAGCATTCTCCGCGGCATCAAGGACAAATACGAGGTACACCACGGTGTGCGCATCACAGACGGGGCGCTGGTGGCAGCCGCGACGCTGAGCAACCGGTATATTACGGATCGATTCTTGCCCGACAAGGCTATTGATCTGATGGACGAGGCGGCCAGCTCCCTGCGCCTGCAGCAGGAGAGCAAGCCCGAGGATATCATGAAGCTGGACCAGAGGATCATGACCATCCAGATCGAGCTGGAGAGCCTGCGGAAGGAGTCGGACGTCGCCAGCCGAGAGAGGAGGGAGAAGCTCGAGGCGGACCTCGCGAGGCTCCAGGCAGAGGTCAAGGTGCTCACGGAGCGGTGGGACAAGGAGCGTGGCGAGATAGAGACCATCAAGCAGACGCAGGCGGAACTCGACCGGGCCAAGATCGAGCTGGAGATGGCGCAGAGGGAGGGCAACTTTGCCCGGGCCTCAGAGCTGCGGTACAGCGCGATACCAGCCCTGGAGCAGAAGCTGCCCAGGGAGGGAGAGCAGCAGGCATCATCCACAACCACCTCGGGCGACACCCTGATCCACGACTCGGTCACGGCCGACGACATCGCCACGGTGGTGGCCAGGATCACGGGCATCCCCGTGTCGAAGCTGACGAGCGGGCACATCGAGAAGCTCATCCACATGGAGGACAACCTCAGACAAGCCGTCAAGGGCCAGGACGAGGCCCTCAGGGCTGTGGCAAACGCCGTTCGGATGCAGCGCGCCGGCCTGTCGGGCGAGAACCGCCCGCTCGCCTCCTTCTTCTTCCTCGGCCCCACCGGCGTGGGCAAGACGGAGCTGTGCAAGAAGCTCGCCGGCTTCCTGTTTTCGACCGAGTCGGCCGTCGTGCGCTTCGACATGAGCGAGTTCCAGGAGAAACACACCATCTCGCGCCTGATCGGCGCGCCGTCGGGCTACGTCGGCTACGAGGACGCCGGGCAGCTGACAGAGCAGGTGCGCCGCAAGCCCTACGCGGTGCTGCTCTTTGACGAGTTCGAGAAGGCCCACCGGGACATCTCGGCGCTGCTCCTGCAGGTCCTGGACGAGGGGTATCTCACCGACGCCCAGGGCCACAAGGTCGACTTCAAGAACACCATCATCGTCCTGACGTCCAACCTCGGCGCCGACATCCTCGTGGGCGCGGACCCCATCCACCCTTACAAGGAGACCGAGACGGGCGACATCAGCCCGGACGTCAAGAAGGCCGTGCTCGACGTCGTCGCCGCCAACTACCCGCCCGAGTTCCTCAACCGGCTCGACGAGTTCATCATCTTCAAGCGCCTCTCGCGCGAGGCCCTCCGCGACATCGTCGACATCCGCCTCCGCGAGCTCCAGGCCCGCCTCGGCGACAGGCGCATCACCCTCGACGTGCCCGACGACATCAGGCAGTGGCTCGCCGACAAGGGCTACGACCCGAAGTTCGGCGCCCGTCCGCTCAACAGGCTGATCACGCACGAGATCGGCAACAGGCTGGCGGATAAGATCATCCGGGGCGAGGTCAAGATGAACGACACCGCCGTGGTGGGGATCAGTGCGGATGGCTCAGGATTAGAGGTACATACCAAGCCGAGAGGGGGGGAATAGAGTAGATAAGATGGGGGGGTTGGTCATCAGACTGGAAGAAGAAAAGAAAAAAAAGGAAGAAAAGGACTATTGCATTGACGGTGTTTGTGGGCGTTGATTTATGGTAAAGGTTGCATGAAATGGGAGCGTGGTGTGGTAGACGGTTGGATTTTGGGTGATCATGTTGCGTTTCAATATGCACTCAAGTATATATTTATGTCTTTGTTCACATCTCTGCTCATGATACCAAATACAATTGTTTTCTTTTTCCAGGAAATTATCACCGCCACCAACGTGAACGTCGTCCCTATTCTATTACTGGCTTATTTCGTCGTATGAGGGGAGTGGCCTCAAGGTCTTTCGATTTATCAAAGCATACATGCCTTGAGCCAAAAGGAGTTCCCTTTTTTAGGTTTGCAGTGGGATGGGAAGGAAGAAGAGAAATGACTTCTTTTCTTTTCATCTTCTTTCCCCGTCAACTAAAATGAGTAGAGAGTTCAGTAGTTGAAAGCCATTCAGAACTTAAAAGACATCGACAATATCATGCAACAACATACAATCCCCCCCCCCCCCCAAAACCTTTTCTATAACCAAGCCACACAATACAACCACGCTCATCTGATGATGAAGAAGAAAAACAACAATCCTTCAGCCATTCTGCAGACACCCGCCGAACCCACACCCACGTGCTCTCTCTCTCTCTCTGTCACACACACACACACACACACCCAACCCTTCTCTCCAGCAAGCCCCTCCTTGTCTCAAGAGAAGGTCCAAACCAAACCCAGCCCAGCCCAGCCGAGACAAGCCATGAACTGATAATAGTAGCAAAGTAGACAAAAAGGATTCACTCATCCAACCCCAACAATGAGAACTGAAGAGTCTCCCCCTTCCCTCCCCTTCTCTCTCTTCCCCCCTTTGCCCGGGAAAAAAAAAAAACCACCACCAAAAAAAAAACCGCTGTACGGTAAAGCAAGCAAGCATGGCTTCCTAAGGATGGCCCACAGCCATCAAATCATCATCATCATCGTCTCCCAGGCCAACCAACCAACCAACCAACCAAACCACTCAAGCAATGCGGCACAGCGACAGACACCATTTTAGGACGAACCCGCGGCTGAGCCGGATAGATCAGATGGCTCAAGAGTTGTTCCGTCGCCCGAATTCGCCACCTGTCCCCCCCCCCCCCTCTTCCCTCTCTCTCGCTATGAATGTTGTAGACCTTGGCGTATCCGATTGCGCGAATGCTATACTCAATTTAAAAACCCCCCTTCATAAAAAAAAAGTCCAAAAAAAAAACCACATGCGTGACCGCAACGGTGGCGTGGGTTTTGTACGAGACAATAACATTCCAGAAGGCCGGGAGGACTTTCCATTTGGCTAACGTCAGGTCACACGATAATCATTTATTAGAAGCCGCTTGTCGAGGGAAAAAAAGGGAGGCGGACAGGACAGTACGGGGGGAAAAAAAAGAGCAATTAACCAGTCTATGTAAAGTTGACGACGAACATGAAAAGACTCCTGCTCTGCAACGGGGATAGTGAAATGGTGTTATGAACGAACTTCCTTTTTTTCCTTCTCTCTGCTCACACACCTGAAGCCCGGAAGAGGGACGAGGAGCATGGAGAGAGGAGCCAAGAAACAAAAAGGCACCGCGAGGTCACCCCGCCCCCAGACTCATGTCCTTCTCCCTCCCCTTATCACAAAGCTGCCGTTGAGAAAAAGGGGGCCCATAACGTTCTCGGTAGAGGAAAAAGAGTCAGAATCATTCCACAAATCGTACAAAGATTCCAAGAGCCCCCCCCCTTTGCGCCCCTTCCCACCCTTCATGCCGCAAAAAGACCAAACACGCGAAACGTCCTCCGACTGCTCCCACGAGCGGTCCCACTATGAATCGCTCATGACCCATCACAAGGAGATGCAAAAGTTCATTGGGGGGGGTTGAGAGCGTCCATGCATGTATCATGTCATTCGATCGTCGTGAGATTGCCCTGCGAAGTACAACCGAATGGGCCCCGGCGGATCGTGTCCCTCGACCGTGACCGCTTTAGTTCTTGTTCTTGACGACGTTGGACAGCCACTCGAGACCTTCGTAGAGACCATCACCGCTGGTGGCGCAAGTGGATTGGATGTACTGTCGATGTGTTAGCGACTCTGTTCTTGTGTTATTACAGTGGTGGGGTCATGACGTGTGTACGTACCCACTGGCGCGACCGCAAGCTGTGGAGGCCGAGCTTGTCTGTGATCTCGGCGGCGTTCATGGCGTTCTATTGATCATGGTCAGCTTGCTAATCCTGATGTCCTCCCTCGGGGGCAGACAGAAGAAGGCCTGGGTCCTCTTGTTGCTTACGGGAAGATCTTGCTTGTTGGCAAAGACCAGCAGGGCTGCCTCGCGCAGCTCATCCTCGTTCAGCATGCGCTGGAGCTCCTCGCGAGCCTCGACAACACGATCACGATCGTTGCTGTCCACGACGAAGATGATACCCTGGGTGTTCTGGAAGTAGTGCCTCCACAGAGGACGGATCTTGTCCTGGCCACCGACATCCCACACGGTGAACGAGATGTTCTTGTACTCGACAGTCTCGACGTTGAAACCTACAGAGAACAGTCACGCAGTCAGCTCGACGGGGCTCTTCCTGAGCGCAACATCCAGATGGTCCGGACAGGCGCCAATATGAGGAGGTCTTGAACGCGAACGTACCAATGGTGGGGATCGTGGTGACGATCTCACCGAGCTTCAGCTTGTAAAGGATAGTGGTCTTTCCGGCGGCGTCGAGACCAACCATCAGAATTCGCATCTCCTTCTTGCCGATCCATTTCTGGAAGATGCCGGCGAAAGACGAAAGTGCCATACCCATCTTGGCGGTGTTTGTGGGGGGGGATCGACTATTAAAGAAGAGGGAGTTTTGCGACGGGCGCGTGACCTAGAGGGAGCGGCGTTCTTGAGGTCAGTAAAAAGTGATCTTGAATGCTTCCGTGTACGTCGTGAAGCGCTGTGACAATGATTATAGCAAAGAGTTACGAAGATGGGCGACGGAAGATGAGAGGGTGAAAAGAGACAAACAAGTCTTTCCGGTCAAGGTTGCGAGACGGGATAGAAGAGGTTTATGTTCAATACGGCGGAGAGGACAGCCAAGGCGGGGGAGAAAGGAAAAGAAAGAAAAAAAAGAAGGACAGGACACGTTTGGGAAGAAGAGAAAGGTCGACAAAGCCAACGCCTCCTCGGCCGCGGTAAGGGGCGCCTGATCCTGGCTGGGTGAAAGGTAGGACAGAACAGGGTATGAATTGGGTTCAGGACATGTGTCAAGAAGATCGCGCGGCGCATTCAGAACCAAATGCTGATGCCTAAACAGCGATGGAGACGTCGATGACGGCGACGAGGAGGGGGGGGGGAGGTGGTTGGTGATGATCACGATACTGCCAACTGGTGAGAGTGGCAATTGTGTGTGAAAAGGGCCAGGGATGTGCGAACGTGTCACGATGGGCCGCCGGAACAAGAGACGGGACAGCGGCGTGTGCGAAGAAGGTCGTGCTCACCTTTGAGATCGAAGTTTCTCAACTCTGTGTGGGCGAGTCGAGACTTGAGAGTGATGCCGAGCAGCAGCTTTGGTGATTGTGCAGAGATGCGATGGCCACTTGGGTCGTAGTCGAGTTGCGATTGTCGGTGTGAAGGGAGTAGGTAGTAGGTAAGTAGTAGGAGGGTAGAGGCAGAGGCAAGGTCAGAAAAATAAACGGGCCCGTTAGAACGTGGGAGAGAAGAAGAGGTCCCGAACAGAACAGGTTGGTTGTTTGAAAATTGGGCCAAGCGCAGACCTGTGCCGGGGCTGGGATGGGTGAGCCCAGGCGCTGCTCAGGCCCCGGTGGCAGTGGATGACTGACTGCAGTGACTGGTGGGCGGGCAGTGAGCGCTAATTGACAGCAGGGCAAAAGTTCCACAGGGCAGGGCGGGGCAGGAAAGGAAGGGCCATGACAGGGAAAGGGTGACAGCTGAGAGCCCCCCCAGCTTCCAGTCGCTGAGCCTTTCATTGGCCAGGGCCAAGTCTGTGGAGACCCCTTTACGCAACCGGCCCTGTGCAGAGGAGGGAGAGAGCCTGCTTCCAGCGCTGTTCGCCAGGGGAGGTTCTCCTGAAGGTCAACTGGGGCGGTACCTCCCAGCCCCTGCCGCGATACCTTATCTCATTACCTGTGCGACGCTATCTCTCGCGTACCTCCACCGGGGGACCAGGGTATACAACTCCCTTGCGGCGGGAACAAATTCACTGCCCCGGGGGGGGGGCCTGCCGACTCGGTCGCGGGTGTCAGCTTTTCGAGAGCTTCTGAACCCGCCAAGCTGTCCCCTTCAGAGCCCCAGCTACTTTGCGAATTGGCGACGACGACGACCAGCGTCCCAAACCAGCACAAGCCACCCATCATCAAACTGCCCTCTCACCTCCACCCGTCCAATCACACTCCCTCGCGAAGACTTTGTTGTAGAAGGAAAAAGAGAAGAAGGGGGGGGGAAAAAAACAAAAAACGATGCAGTTCCTCTCAGCCTCGTCGCTGCTTTTGGCAGCAGCAGGGCTGTTCTCCTCCACCGTGGTGGCCCACAACATCCAGCTGCCCGCCCACGGCCGCGAGTGCTTCCACGAGCAGCTGCACAAGGACGACAAGATGACCGTGTCGTTCCAGGTTGGCGACAGGGAATTCGGCAGCGCAGGAAACCTGGACATTGACTTCTGGGTATGAAAAAATCGCCCATCCACCTGGTTCCCGTGTCTCCCAACGAGGGGAGGAAGAGGAATGAGCAATCAATATGGCTAACAAGGGCAAATCAATCCCCCCCCCTCTCTCCCCCTCCTCCGAACAGATCACAAACCCCTCAGGCCAGTACGAGGTCTTCGAGAAGTCCGTCTCCAACGGCGATCACTCCTTCGACGCCAAGCACGACGGCAAGTTCATCTACTGCTTCGGCAACGACCACTGGGGCGCCTCGAGCAAGGAGGTCTCGTTCAACGTCCACGGCATCGTCTACGTGTCAGAGTCGGACGCGCCATCCGATCCTCTGGAGGCTGAAGGTAAGTCTACTGCCTATCTGTGGCTTTCCTGTTCTGTCCTGCAAATATCCCGCCCGAGGCATGCCTACTGACCAAGCCCGGGGGGGAAAAAAAACAAAACAGTCAAGAAACTGTCCGACCTCCTCGCTCAGGTCAAGGACGAGCAGTCCTACATCGTCGTCCGCGAGCGCACCCACCGCAACACCGCAGAGAGCACAAACAGCCGTGTCAAATGGTGGAATGTCTTCATCCTCGGCGTCGTCATCGGCGAGTCCGTGTTCCAGGTCTGGTGGCTGAGGAGATTCTTCGAGGTGAAGAGGGTGGTGTAGAAGGAAGAGGGAAGAAGAAGGAAAAAAAAGAAGAGAAATGGGCGACTCTGGAATACAAAGGAGAAAACCCTGTGTATGGGCTATGGCATACTGGGTGTTGAATGCAGCGAGTTTACTTTTTATTTCTTCTATTACATACCCACACGAATTCAACAGAACTCTCGGACGCAAGAGACAGTCTCAAACTGAAAGAGCATGCTTGGCGTACATACGCATAGATGTCCAAAGGGGGAAAAAAAGGAAGGAGTGCGAAAGGGGTGTGGATGAAAGGGGAGAGACAGTTTTAACGACATAATATGAATATAGAAATGCATAAGACCAACACTAATTGTCCTGTTAGGCATAAAATACTTACTCTGCGTCGAACTGGCCTTTAGGCCCTTCAAAGACGATATAGGACAATAGACCTGGATGTACAGTCAGTCACCAGGCTGCAAAAGCTCTCGATCAGGCAAGAACAAGAGAACCCAAAATCCATAAAGCAGAATTCAATGACTACTTATTCAAGCGTCCATGACAGATAGATACTCAGGCAGGTCTGAAAGATGCATAAGGCAAAGGAAGCAGCAAAATAGAAAGATACCATACATAGACAGGTCCGAAGTCTGACATCAACAAGCGCCCCCTCCCCCCCTACCTACTGACTCCATCTATATGGAATCAATTGCATGCATAGGTACATCATTCTTTTGAATATTCACACCAGAGATGTGCAATGCGAAGAATGAACCCAGACCATTCTGTCCATGATACGCACCTCTGTAGATGAACTCACACACATGCTCCTGGGACAAAAGGATGGTGGTCACTAGATCTCGTCTTCATTCATCACTCATCATTAGAACACCACAGCCAGGTGCTGGATCTAGACTATTCACAGGAAAGTTATGTACATCCCAGGGGACTATTCTCATGGTTTGTTTGGGGGGGGGGAGGGGGCAGGATTCCCCATCTTTTTTCCATCGCTCGTCCCTGATATACAAACAACCCATGGTTGTCTATGCGACCAAAAAAAAAGAAGAAAAAAGAGTGACAAGGAAAAAAGTCCCATGTGCAACCAGGAATGAAGACCGGTAGTGCAAAGAAAGAAAAGAAAAGAACCCCGATGCTGTGTACCAATGGTATTTCCTGCTTGTGAGCAACCACACCACCAAGATCTCACCCGTAAGCAGCCCAAAACACCGCATTTGCTTGCCCGGAATGACGCCTTAAACTCCCTTTGATGGCCCTTTCCTTTCCCTTTGCCAGATGATGCTGGATTTGTGAACCCCCCCCCCTCCCTTCCCCAATTGGCGGCGGCCGATTCAAGCGGGTTGTCCATCTCGCATAAGCCTTGCTCGAGGCACAGCCTCTTCCTCCACGATAAAATCCATAACACCATATTAACCCCTAGAGGGCCAGCCCGGTTCCCAGCTGTCTGGCTGATTTCCTCACGTCTTAAAAAAAAAAAACACAAAAAAACCCCCCCGCTCACGCGCTCGGGTCAGACTCGGGGACCTCGACCTCATCGTACTGCTCAACCGGCAGATCCACGCCCTTGACCGGGTGGATCAGCATCGGTGGAAGACACATACGGCCCTCACCACCTCTCATCTCGCCGACTGACGTCTCGTCCTTGGTCATATCACGAGTCAGCTCGAACTCCTCGCCGCCGTCATTGTTGACCTTCAGGCCCAGCCAGCGCCGGTACAGATTTGGGGCGAAGCCGGAGTTGTAGAACCAGGTCAGCCCTTGCAGGTTGTGCTCGCGCTGCCCGAAGACGCTCGTCCGCGATCCACCTGACGCACCATTCTTGCCGCCGTTGTACACGGCCGCCATGAACTGGGTTGGCCACTCGCGGTCGACATAGAGGGGGTGGGGCACGAAGACAGCCTTGTACCCGTGCTGGAGGGCGACCGTCGCAGGCCACATCTCCGGGAAGGCGTGGTGCTTCTTGAAGGCGGTCTCGCGGTGCATGGTCAAGAGCAGCCTGCGGGACATGCGGCTGGCGGTGATGATCTGCGCACGGCGTGGTGGCTTCCCCGCCTTGTCGGTCTCGTTATAGCCGGTGATGTCGTCAGCCAGGAGCCAGGTGGTTCCTTCTGGGTCGAACATGGGGTTCAGCGTGATCAGGTCCGCCTCCTCGCCGACACCCCACTGGTACTTGTCATGCTCGTAGGTCGTGGGCGGGACGGGGTCGTTCTCGGGCTCGAACCAGTCGCTCGGGTCTGACGGGCGCACTGGGCCCCAGATCATCTTCTCGCCGCGGGTCAGCTCCTGCGGCTTCTTGGGCTTCTTCTTCTTGTCGATCGCGCCCCAGATGTTATCGGCGCTGGTGGTACCCATCTCGGCCTGCACGCGCGCCATCTGGCTGAAGTCCTCCCAGGTGCCGTGTTCGACCGGGATGTAGAAGCGCGCATTCCGCTCCCAGAGGCCCTTCCGCGGCTGCTCCTTGGCCCAGTTCTCCATCTTGGTGAACAGGTCGAGGTAGTGACCGGTGTACCGGATGTCCATCTCCCACTGCCAGAAGTAGTCGTACTCGGGGTGGTTGTACGCAAAGTACTGCATGGCCATCTGGAGTCCGCGGTATACGCCATGAACAGGCAGGTCCTTGCCTCGCGTCCACAAGTCGTGAATGCCCTGGTACAGCGAGAGCATCTGTGTCTCCGTCCAAAGGGTGACAATGCTCTGCAGCTCCTTCGGCACGGTGTCCTTGATCCTCTTTTCGTATACCTCGTCGTCGGCCCAGATGGGGTACATTGCGTCGTTCTTCACCTGGACGAGGAGGTGGACGTCGTATCGACCGCCCGACGCGAGGGAGAGCTCGGTGATGATGGAGCGCAGGTACACAACATCCTCCTCCCGCCAGTCGTACTCATCCCAGCAGCGGATCACGATGGCGGTTCGAGACAGCTCGCCTGCCGGCTTTGCCACAGCATCCTCGGGGTCTGTCCCGGCAGGCTTCGGCGCAGCTGCAGAGCTGTCGGCAGCCTGGGCAGCCTGGGCAGCCTGGGCAGCCTGCTCGCCCTGCTTCGGTGGCGCTGCTGCTGCTGCTGTGTCGTAGGTTGCACCTGGTGACAGGGCCTCTCCGATCGCGGGCATGCCGTCGTCCCTCCGGAAGAGGGTCATGTTCTCGAGCTTCTCGTTGATGTAGAAGCCGCGCGGGGGATGGTGTCTGCGCGTGAGCGGCTTGTACAGATCGGCGTTGGCCTGGTAACAGCTGCGCTGCACTTCTGACCAGTCGGTGTTGCGCCAGTCGACCTGGTGCGTTTCGTCCCAGACGAGCTCGGAACCATCACTGTCGCCATGCTCGCCGATGCCCAGACCACCAGAACGGACCGAGTAGCCGAAGCCGTAGGGGCCTAGCCTGCCGTGACGCTCGAAGCAGATGTCCTCGGGCAGGGACAGGAGCTCGTAGGAGCCCAGCACATTCTGAGGAAAGCCGGCTGGGCGTCCGTCATAGTACCGGATGTAGGGCACCCTCACCTTCTGCTCGGCGTCCAGGAAGCACTCGTTGACCTTCTGGGCCCCGAGGACTGTATTTCGGTAGTCGTTGGGGAAGGACTTGCTCGGGGGCAAGGCGGCCTCGGTGGGCTCCTGCGAGCCGCTGTAGAAGGCCGGGACGGGCTCCTCCCCGCTGAAGGGCAGCTCGTCCTCACTTCTCGGGTACTGTGGGATGTTGTCCTCAAAAGGGGTGAGGGTCCTTATGCCGCCGTAGTAGCGGGTGAGGAAGTTGAAGGACTCCCAGGAGTTGGGGCCGCTGGGCCTCGAGGGCAGCTCGCCCTTGAGTATCCTGTGGTTCTCTGCGACGCCGGCATGGACCAGGGCGGATATGAATAATATTATGCCGACCAGGAGGCCGATGCAGAGGAACCTCGTGATCTTGTTGGGAAGCCTGTAGAGGCCGGCGCCTGTGGCCCGGCGGGAGAGGGTGAAGGTCTGTTTCCTGGGCGTGAGCATCGGGCTCAGGAGGTTGGGCGTGGCAGCTGGGGGGGCCAAGGTAGCGTTGACATTGAGCTTCCTCTTGAGCTTGGCGGACTTGGAGGACAGCGAGTTGGTCCGTCTCGAGTCCCGGCTTGGCGAGGAGGCGGACGAGGAAGAGTCGTCTCGGTCGTCATCTGTGAGGTCGTAGTCGTCGTCCTCCTGTGATGATAACTGGTCCCTGGGGATCTTCTCGTACATGGGTAGCTGTGGCCCTCGCTGTCGAAGGGGGTTTGGGAGGCCCATGACGTCGAGTCGAGAGGAGAGACGCCTGCGGCAACGGCAGTGGGGAGGAGTAGAGGGGGGGAGGTTGGATGCTCTTCTAAGGCTAAGAAGCGGACCGGGCCCAGCATAGGAGGGTTTGCTTGCGCACGATCTGTCGTGGCGCTGGTTTCGGTCGTGGCCTATCCACGCGGGGGGGGGAGGGGAGGGGGAACAAGACTGGAATGCAAGCTAAAAGCAAGAGGCGAGGAACAATGCAAATCGCTGTTAAAGTTCGTCTCGAGTATAGTGTAATGAGGCCAAGTTTGCCAGAGTCAATCGTGAAGGGGGGGGGAGCGAGATAAAGGTCGCCGCTTCGGCCAAGATTCGAAGATATGTAGTTGTGAAGGCCGCCTGAGGAGAAGGGGGGACAAGCAAGGTATGAAAGCCCAAGGTTTGTTATTGAGGACCTGGGGGGGGGGGACGCTACCGAAAGTGGGAGGTTGGCGAAATATGGGACTGGGCTAAAGGGTGGTGGATGGAGATTTTAGCGGTTGCGGGCGATCGAGACGGCGGATCTACAGGCAGGTTCGCGGCTGCTGAAGTACCCAGGATGTAGAAAGTACCGGGCCTAGCCAGGATAGTTCATACCTCAAGGACGGAACTTCGGTGAGGAGAAGGGGTTCTGTGGAATGTCCTCTCCTCTAAGACAGATAGTATGCTTATTTCTATGCAATGTTCAAAATTAACCAGAGGAAAAGTGTTTTGTTGAAGGACCTCGGGAGATCAAAGGAGACTCGAGGGGGGGGAGGTGGGCTCGTGTGTACTGTAAAGAGTACGAGGAACTTAGTACCCACATACTGCGTAACGTGATGTGGGTGGGCTGGGGATTGGGAGGGAGAAGGGGGGGCAATAGGTGGGTGTGGGCATGCAGGCAGAGCCAACGTGCCAAGGACCAGCCAGACTTGCAGGCCTAGGGGAAGGGGGGAAGGGGGGGAAGGGGGGACACGATAGGCCAGGACCAAAAACAAGGTACAAGGTGGATGAATGCAGACATGCGTGCGGGCCCGCGCATACGTACAGGGAATCTTGGAAAATGACAGGCCGAGACCCAGAGAGAGGAGATGAGATTGACCAGACAACTGTGAGATTGAATTAATTGTTAGTTTTTTTTCTTCCTTTCCGGTTTTTTTTGGGCTTGGGAATCTGGTGTAGTGTGGGGTCTCTCGACTGCCATGCGGCTGTGATACGATGCGATGATGGGCTTGGATGCAGAGACTGGAACGACATAGGTCAGCCAGCAGTCGTCACAGGGTCTTTGTACGTTACACCGTAGTATAGGATGAGTATGAATGACCACTGTGACCGTGATAGGATTGCTGGATTCCTGGGGTGTTGATGTGATGGGTGGGTGTGGGTTAAATTTTCAATTTTTTTTTTAACCCCTGCTGCACCACCTCCCTATGCCGCAGTATCTTTGTCGTCATCAGAGATAAACGCTCGTGGGGGGGGGGGGGTGTGGTGTGGGAGGGAGGAGGATTCAAGGTTCGAGAAGTTGCTCAGCAACGAACAAAGGCCAGCTGCAGCCCAGCCCAGACCCGCGTGGTTGGATGGATAGATACAGCTTAGGTACTGCACCCTTAGCGCAGATGGCCCTGGCAACTGTTACACCAGCAGCCTATCCTACCCTATCACATTTCTGGCTTACCCACACACACACCCTGTATCCCTATTGTCCGCTAACGAAGCCCCCCCCCTTCCCCCCCAAAACAGAAGCCTGCAACGGCCCTGGCTGGCCTTGTCTGGCTGCCTTGAATTATTATTTTTTTGGGGAGGGGGAAGGGGGTTTTGTGGTTATCCAACTTCCCCTTCTGTTACCGTGCCGTACCACCATGTATGTACTATGTATGTATGGATATGCGTGTTTGCCTGCTGGGCCAGCGCCCATGTGGGCAGCCTGCAGTCATCATGATGATAATTTGATCGATCCATCCAACCATCCCTGATGCGAGTGTTGCATTTAGGCGAGTCGCCTCGAGATGGATGCTCCGTACTACCGCGTACTCACTACAATGAACATACTTACACAGTAGTGATAGGGCGATTGGACAATCCGGAAAGGGCAATGAGATGTGGGAGGTTTGTGGAACTACTTTTGTGTTCGGTAATTGTCATTGTAAATTGTTCGAATTACGTGTATGCGTGCACGGGGAAGGGGATGGGACCTCCCAGGCGGCTCTTGTTTTATAAAAATTGGGCCCCTCCTGATCATCGACCAGGCAGCGGACTCGAGTAAGGACCACGATTTCCCCTATCTCAGGCTCAGACAACAACACATCAGCACACCATTTACTTGGCAGCTGCCTCTCGGGAGTCGGGACCTTGCGACTGCAGCACTCAAGGGACTTGGGCTAATATCAAGGAATCTCGCCATCATAGGCACAGAGAGAGAGAGAGAGAGAGATCCTGGCCGGATCATGGCCCCCTTTGGACAGCTTTCACATGCCCCAACTTACAGCACAACACCCGGCCCACTACTATGAAGGGCGATGATAGGTGATCTACTGCTGCTCGAGTTGCTGCATCCTTGCAACTAGAGACAGAGACATAAACAAGACAGCCATGATGAGGGTGTAGGTTCAAAGTGCAATCAGATTCTGTATTGGGGGGGGGGGGGTCCCGTTGCGCCACGCCTGATGTTCATCTCATCGTCATGCTGATCGCGAATTTTTGGGGTCTGACGTGATCTGATCATCAAAACCATCTTTAGCGGCCGTGGAAGGTCATATCTTCGGGAAGTTGTCGAGACGAACCACTCTCGAGATCTTTGCTACAAATTTGGATAATGAAGACTCAAGACGAAACCTGTGCGAAGTCGTAGTAGCATTCTAAACTTGTAATGTGTGTACCTGCAGGGTGTAAGTGCATTTGCGTTTCAATGCAAGGCTGAGACTTGCATGGGACGCTAGGCTGTGGAGATTATCTACTGAGAGACGACCAGCTAGCTATTTCGAGGACATTGGCCTCCCCAAGGTGTTGCCATTCTTATCACGCTTTAGCCTCGCAGCACGAGTATATATTCGTCTTTTCACTCAAGAGGATTGACATATTCAAGCCAAAGTCCTCCCATGCCCGACCAGGACCATTTCCTGCCCTATGCGCTGCTAATCTCGTCCTCCCTGATCGTCACACACCCGCTGGCCCCCCGCAGTCTGGCGACCGAAGCCCCCCCAAGATTTGTGTGTTTCACTCTCCCATGGCAAACAACAACTTTCGGCCTTCCCGCCCGAGCGAGCAGACCAACCTTAAGCACGTCCTGAGCCCAGAGAGTTGCCGCGGGCAACTTCTTACTTAAATTTTTTTTTGGGGGGGGGGGGTTCTTCTTTTTTTTGGTCCCATGGTCCTACATACTGTGGTAGTCAAGTAACCATGAAGTTCCGGCCCATGAAGCTTATTTTAACCGCCCCACGGCCGCCCCTCCCGCTATGCCAAACTATACGGAATACAGCCGGTAATTGATGCCCGTTTTAGGGGGGTTCCAGATCCTGACCGAATATACTATAGGCAGATAAAGGAGCACTCTTCTACAGATGAGAATATGAGGTATACTTCAGGGGGGAAAGAGAAGAAGAAGAAAAAAAAGGTAATAATTGCCCGGGCATAACATTGGTCCGGTTCTCACTCTGTACCTCAGTAAAGCATCATTGCGTACTAAGCTTTCCTCCCCCCCCCCCCCGAGACCGCTCCCGCTGCGCTTGCAGATGCAGATTCCCACGAGTAGACACTAGGTGGAACCTCCGAACACGAGTAGTACCGGATTCATAAGTTGTAAATTATACTGATGTTTTGGGCCCAAGTGGCGGAATCTGTCTGCTTCCTATTACACAGCAGACACGAGGAAGAATAATAATACTCATAGCACAAGAGCACGTGAGGCGCCGCCACATGAGCAGAGAAAGAAAAAGAAAAAAAAAAGAGGCTCGTTCAGCCGCCGCAGCGTCGCAGGCGGCTGACTGCTGCTTGGCGTTCCCCCAAAAAGCGACGTCATCCCCCCAACTGCCCCAAACTCGGGATGTCGGTCGTTGGGTGGTGAACAACAAACTAAAACGTATGGGAAGGGGCACCCTCTTCCGATGCCGCTCATGGCCCCTTCCCCTTGGTGTTCTGTACTACATACAGTACTACAGCCTGCATCGTGCGGGAAACGGCACTCGGGGGGCGCCACGACAGAATAATTAGGAAGTCGGTTCCTATCTCGGGCCACACACACACACACACACACGAGAGTGGCGTGGCCAATGAACGAACCTCGTATATGGCCAGTGGCTTACTGCCGTCACACACATTTTATAACGATCATGGTACGAGGCCCTCCGACGTCGTCCCTGGGGTTTACCCCCCCAACAGGGTCAGGAAAGAGGCTTCGGAGGCTTGAAGTCTAAGAAACCCCCCCGCCTCCCCTCCCCCCCAGAAAAAAAATACACTCCCAGCCATTCATCTATCTATCTAGTCAAGCCTTCAATCTCCAACTCGAGTCTAGAGAATTTCAGACGCGGTGAATTGATGCTCCCGATTGGAGGAAGGAACGGACCTGGCCAGCCGCACTTCGTCCTTCACCGTCTCTTGCACCCTTCCTCCTGACAACATCACGAGGACAGGGACCGCGCGCTGCACTTCCCGCCTCTCGTCACGTCCCGCTCGTTAGGTCAACGCACCGCCAAAATCCTCTAAAATACTGGACACCGCTGCGTCTGGGAAGAAAGAGAAAAAAACAGCAAGAGGAGAGAAACAAGAGAGCTTGTTCTGTCTACTATCTATCTTTTTACCCCTCCTTGCCACCATCGCTTGCACTGGGTCAACCAGTTTTTCAGGCTTCTTCAAATCATCACAGCCTCCTTTCTGGATTTTTGGCAAAGGCCTCTCTTACCACAAAATCTCCAATCCTCAAACCCTTGGGAAGTGTGAGGCGTGGGTGTCATCCCCCCTCTTGCTTTTGCTCCTCCTCCTCCTCCTCCTCCTCCTCCTCCTCCTCCTCTCCCCTCCCTTGACTTGACGTACCGGTGACCTACCTTGTCTCCACATCTTCCCTTACTACATAATTCTGACGTGGGACTGCTCACGGGCGCCACGTTATATAACCGACATCCTTCCTCATCTCAATTCTCGTCGGAGACTGACCATCTTATGAGAAGAGGTCTGAAGTCCATTGTCTATCTCCAACAAGAAAGTATCAGCACGATTCAACATCAGTTATCAGACTGTCCGGGGTCGAATTTTTTTTTTTTTTTGGTAGACTAGAAAGGAATCTTTCAACGCACACCAAAAGTACCGAGGGATAGAGAGGGCAGGCCTGGAGAGGAGAGAAAAGTCGATAGCCTATCCACCTCCTTTCACTCCATCTCAAGATAACCCCCCAAGAAGAACAAACCAGACATGGCCCTGTTCTCCGCCTCCCAGACGGAGCCCCTCTCGACCAGCGAGGTCGTCAGAGAGCCCCCCCTCCCAATGCCGCCGACACCCCTCCTTGAGATGGACGAGAGGACCAGCCTCCTCCTCGTGGGCGGCGGCAGCAGCAGTAGCAGCAGCAGCAGCAGCAGCAGCAACAACAACACCCAAGGGGCTGACCACCTCAGAGCCCTGAACATGGTCATCCGGCAGGACCCCTTCAGCATGACCCTCGACGCCAAAGCCCTCCTGGCCGGGTCCCTCTTCCTCCTCATGGGGATGCACTTTGTCCCGCGCCTCCTGCTCGAGTCCTGCATCCTCGCTGTGCCTCTCCTCCTGCTCATCCGGAACGACTACCAGAACTTTCTCCGCCTCGGGCCCGGTGGCACACCGCCCACACTCGCCGGCTACGCCCGCCTGGCCTGGTTCCGCCTCTTTATCCTGCGCGACCCCTTCTCCCCACCACCGCGTCGGGTGGCCGCCACCACCACCACCATCATCTCTCGCCCTGCCGCCGGCATCCTCACGCCGCAGAACCTCCCCTACCGCTCAGGCCCCCGCCCCACCGTCGCCGGCCTCGCCCCGCAGCGCCAGCTCAACCAGCACGGCTCCCCTACCACCATCGCCTCCCTCCGCGCCGCGCTGACCCGCCTCGCCTACCTGCACCCTTCCCGCTTCGGCACCGCCACCAGCTGCCTCGAGAAGCACGGCTTTGCCCTCTTCGCCCGACACCCTGTCAGCGAGCACGTCTGCGGCAACGGCGAGGTCTGCCACATCCACAGCTCCGACCGGAGCATGCACATGAACCTGCACCCGGACGACATCGCCGAGGTCCTGGCCAAGGGCTGGGCCGAGAGGCACCCGCTGGCCTTTGGCGCCCATAGGAAGTGGTGGGGGCCCAGGAGCCCGCTGCCCGAGACGTTTGTGCTCGTGTACTCGCCGAGGGGTGAGCTAGCCCCCCAAATCCATCTCTCTCGTCCCTCCTGTTGTGCCCCCCTCTTTTGAATGTGGTGTGGGAAAAGCCTTGACTGACAAGCCAGGACAGATGAGAGCGACCTCCGTGTGGTCTGCAAGATCATCGAGGCCGCCATTTGGTACACGGTCGAGGAGCGCGTTGACATCGAGTCTCTCCTGGTGATGCAGCAGCCTTCTTAAAAAAGGAGAAAAGAGAGGAAAGGGGAGAAGAAAGAACCGAAACCAGACTGGCTTCATACATACCTAACCGAGCCCCATCATTCCCGTCCGCCGTCGTGGTCCAGACTGACGCAGAGCGTGCAGCCCAATTTTTCCACACACAACACACGCCTACGCACGCTTTTATTCTTCAGTTGTCTTTTTTTTCCTTCTTTCTTTTTCCGTTCTTTTCTGTTTCTTTTCTTGAGGATATGATCACACACGCACACACACACACCTACACACAATCTTCAACCCCACTTCGCTATTTGCCGATAATGATCGCAACTGGTGTTCTGTTGAAAAACACAAACACAAAGGTTCACCATACGTGGACTGTCTGTGAGTTCTCGCATCCTCCACTGTTTCGTTCCCTAACGCTACAGGGGGTGTTCAACCTGGGGGGGAGAAGGGGGGGGGGGCGATAAACAAAAGGAATAACTCGGGCATCCGCACCATGCTTTCTCATGAAAGGCTGCAAGAGGTGGTGGCGGCGTTTGGACTCTGGTGTTATGTAAAGCAGCGGAGTCTTTTGGGATGTAGTAGTCACAGATTGATACCATTTTGAATAAAGTAGTGCCGAATAATTTTCAGAAACGTCTTCATAAAAACACACACACACACACACACACACACACACAAAAAAAAAGGACTGCCATACTTTTATCATCTTTTGATGTCGATGGTGGTTAGTCTAGGTAGGCACTGAGATGGTATGCCATGCCAAACGCCACGCTGCCGTTTAACTCCCTGGGCCTATAACCTGAGTGGTTGTTGTTGTAACAAATCGCGTACACAAAAAGCCTCACATTACTCACCTCTTTCTCCGCCCCCCGCCCTCCGGCCCCCCCCCCCCCTCCTCTCTCTCTTCTCTTCCCTCTCTCTCAGTCCTCCTCCTCATCACCAGCCTCATCATCATTGTCCTTGGACTTCTTGAACTTGAGCTTGCCTGTGGGTATATATGCCTCGACCCTCTGGCCGCCAAAGCTTCGGCCGTCCATCAGCTGCACACAGGCATCTGCTGCTTCGGGCTTCCGGAATTTGATGCTGACGACGCCCTCGGGCTCGAGGTCGTACAGCACCACGTTTGTGACCTCGCCCAGCTTCTCGCACTCGTCGCGTATGTCCTCCTTGATCTCCAGCAGCGCCGCGGGGTCCTCGTCGAGCTCTTCCTTGGTGAACATGTGCTTCAGGATGACCATCTTGTCTCTCTTGCCCGTGCGTTGCTCGGGGGGGACGTAGGCCGACTCGTCGTCTGACCAGTCGGCCAGCTTCGCGTCGAGTTTCTGCGTCTTCTTGATCACCTTCTCCCGGTCCTTGCTATTGTTGCCAGCCCCGCCCCTGCCGTTGTTCGATGGGTGTGGTTGCTGTGTGCCCTCGCCGCGCTCTCCCTCCCCGTCGCCCGGCGGCGGCGGCTGCTGCTGCGTCTTCTTGTAGCTAGTGTCGGCAGCCTGTACGCGCATCTTGCCAGACCCGAGCCCGGACTCCGTGTACCGGAAGTGTGTGTCGTCCAGCAGCATGATGGCCATGTCGACGCTCTGGGGCTTGAAGAAGACCACGAGCGCGTCGCCCTTGAAGTTTCCCGCGGCATCCGCGTACAGCTTGATCCGCGGCCGCCCGCTGTCGATCTCCTCGGCGATGACACCGCACTTGCGACTAAAGACCTCGGCCACCTCGTCGACCGTCACATCCAGGGGCAGACCTGTGACGTAGACGGCTCTGTTCTGGGGCGGCTGTTTTGGTTGGGTGGCTTGTTTCTTGTTCTTCCGCCTGCCGTTCGAAGAAGAGGTAGCGGCGTTGTTGTTGTTGTTGTTGTTGTTGTTGTCGTCGTCGTTGTTATTGTCCTGGTCCTGGAGCAGCAACGGTGGCTTGTGTCAGTGGGTCACCATGTCCTTTTCTCCTTTTCTTTCTTTTTATATCCCTTGGGTAAACTCGATCTCGGGACTGATTCTCTAAGGGAAATTCCGATGCGGTATGCGTCAAGCGCCAGTCGAGGATCACCGTGAGAGGAGGATGGTACGGGAGAAAGAGAGAGAGAGAGAGAGAGAGAGAGGGAGGGAGGGAGAGCGGCGGGCGCGCGCTGAGGAACCACGCGACAACATATATGCAGGTGGACCAGCATGCGCAGCTTACCTCGAGGTCATCTCGCCTTCTCTTTCTGCCATTGCTTGCTTGGGCGTCACCGTCACCGTACGGAGCATCGTTGGTGCTGCCATAAGCGCTCTGCTGCTGTTGTATGAGGGCCTCCTCGGTCTCGTCCATAACAGGCACCCATCGCTTCAACTGCGCGTCGAACTCGAACTCGGTGCCATCTGACTCCTGTACGGCGATGTACTTGTTGTCAAGCCTGGAGAAGGAGATGCGATCGTCGTTGTCGAATTGTGCAGGGTCTGTCGGGAAGGTGAGAACCTCAGCAATCGATTGGTCTGCCATGATCGTGCTGCTGCTGCTGCTGCAGAAATCAAGGGTGGTTTTTTTTTTCTTTCCTAGAGGGCTGTTTGTAGTGACCTTTCTAGAGCTACTTAAGCGAGAAGGAAAAGGCTCCCTGACGAAAGAGTGCATCGCAAGGAACAGGGGTCTGTGCGCCAGCTTACAGCAGTACTACGTAATACCTTAGTGGCCCTCTCTACCCACTAACACGCTGGCCCTCTTACTGACAGGGGCCCAATAGTGAGTGAGAGGCGACCGAGGATGTACGAGTGAGTGCGATACATCAAGAAAACGTGCGCACACACTCCCTAATAGAAGAGCAAGACACTCTTTGGTATGAAGACCATAACGTATCATGATGTTTCAATAATTCGAAAGACTGAAGACGTATGCCATAATTATCTCAAATTGAATACAAGTCACCAGGCTAGCCACCTAGTCATCTGTTCTAGGATGCAATTGCCCACATCCTCAGTAGGACGCCCATACCATCATTTCTCTCTCCTCTATTCAGATGACTTACTCCTCCTTTTTCGCAGGGGGTGCAGCACCACCAGTCGTGGGAAAGCCCATGAAGATCTTGAAGTAATCCTGTGGTTGTCCCTTGTCAGTTGAACTCTGCTCAATGCGAAACGAAGACCACGGGGCTGTGACTCACGTAGATCATCCATTGCAGACCAGTCAGTGTTCCAATCATCACAATTCTCACCGGGAGACCATTCCACAATCCCTTGAAGCCGATGTCCGCGTAGATCCTGGAGGTCACGGTTCCAAACGACTCACCCGGCTTGCGGTAGGCGTTCAACTTGGAGACCATCACATCGGCAGGGTGAGAGACGATGGCACACAGGATACCGGCCAGGTAGCCACCGACGAAAGAAACGCCAGTCTGGGTGACCTTTGAGTAGTCGCTCTTGGATCCAGGCATGCGATCGTAGATCATCTCGACAATGGTCTCGAAGGAGGCGAACCTAGCCGTAGCCGTTAGATCAAAACATCCCATCAGGATCAAAATGACGGCCATTGGAAGGGCAAGACCAACTTCATCATAGTATAGGGGATCTGTCGGCCCCAGAGAGGATAGAGACCCTTGTAGAGACCACCAAACCCTTCGGTAGCCGTAATCGTGCTGATACCGTGGAATGTGCCAGTATAAGGGCTCGGGATCTTCGCCTGCATCCTCACCTTGACCGATTCGAAGGGGCACAGAGCAATGTCGGCCAGGAACTCGGCCGAGGCAGAGGCAGCAAGGTAAAGGCCGGTCTTGTACTTGTAGGCAGCCTCGGGACCGGCGATGTCCGCATAGGTCTTCTTGAAGTACTCATACCAGCCATACTTGAAGGCACCCTGGGCGGAGTAGCCAAAGAAGGTAGGGCTCCAGCCGGTGAAGATACCACGGAGACCCTCGGTCCGGTAGATCTTGCCCCAGGCCTGGAAGTTGCCGGTGTACAGCTTGGAATCCACCTGTCGTCGGGTCTTGACGACGTCGAGAGGTGTGACAGCCGTGTGCGTCAGGCCCTAAAGCGTGGGATGAGTACATTGAAAGTCCAGGTGATGATGATGAGGCATAAGGATCTCGACTCACACAGGCCAGCAGTCCGCCAAAGGTACACGCGGCATAGTACTTGCCGGAGTAGAGCTCGATCTGGCCCGTCTTGGACTGCGCAGCAGCAGAGCCCTTGTTGAACTCGGCGGTCGCCTCAGCAGAGAGCTTCTTGGCCTTGTCCTCTACGGTCGAGTAGGCAGAGTAGAGGTCCATGCGAGCCTGGTACGGAGTGGCACCTCGGCTGCTTCGCGCCTTCAGCCCATCCTGGGACTGGCTCGGGAAGGTCTTTTGCAGGACCTCGAAACGAGGGTAAAGGTGCGACATCTTGTGAGGCAGAGAAGGTGTGAACTCTCATGCAGCTACCTTAGCTGTCATCAGTCAATTAAAGCTCTTTAAAATTCGCGATGTGAAGCAGGTTCAATCGCTCTCGAGGTATAAATAATAAGCACTAGGCAAGAGCGGGCTTCCGGTATTCCCCGTGGAAGGTCAGGGGGATGATGAAACCGGTCTTTAACGGAGATAAAAGGCCAACAGAAGAGGATCTCTCACCTTGTGTTCGATGTCACTTGCCTTAGAGAAGGGCTGACATAGAAGGTTGTTTCGATCAATCAGTCAGTACACTCGAGGAGGTCGAGGGTGGGATTGGCAGGACTAGGACTGGTCAGAGCGATGATGTTTTGGGGGACAAGTCGCTTATCTTGGGAATCGGAGAGGATGGAGGTGTGACACTCACCAACCCCCCCCCCCTTTCACACCTTCCAAAGTCCCGTTGGCCCCCTCTGACTTGTCAGATGGAACGGAAAAGCAGGCTGTAAGCAACCACCACTAACCAGCCCCAGTGACGTCGGTGGGTTTTCTTTCGCCAACCATCTTCAAGAGTCGCGGATTGGCTACCAAGTGACTCTTACCAGCCATGCACGAAAATCAATTTCTCTACATGTAGCGATTGTATTCGAGGTAAATTCTACTTGTTGATTTGACCCAAACATTTTATATTCATACATCGTGAGCAGACAAGAAGTCAGTTCGTCTCGGCCGAGTGCGCAGGACCGGACGGAAGGCTGGCCCCCCACCATCGCGGGCGGCAGCCCCACAGCTTGAACATACAATTATATCCCACCGCTAAATGAGATCGCAAGACACCTGCCCCACAACCACCACCTCGTACTACTTACTACCATCACCACACTGACAGGCGCCTCGGAAGAGCTTCTCGTCCAGACAAACAAAGTCTATCATACCAAACCACAGGTCACAGATCCTCATCTTGTCATCTGACCCACGGCCAATCATGGCGACCGGAATCATGGCGCAGCCCTCGACAGCCCCAGTCGAGGCGTCCAGCGCAACACCCTTCGTCTCGAAATGGGCATCTCGATATCGCGGCGTACGTAGGAACCCCTCTTGCTTACAACCACCATCCCCCACAGCCTGAGCTCTGTCCGGCCGCCTGCACACAAGTCTCCCCCGTGAAGCAGAAAACCCACTAACATGTTCTCCCAAAACTCGATATACCACAGGCCGCTGTAGAAGACCTCCAACCTCCCGCAGCCCTCTCCCTCACGCCCTCGGACCCCATCTCCCTCGCCCTGACCCTCGCCTTCGAGCGCGACTACACCCACCTCACCATCGTCGACAGCGAGACTCGCAGCCTCCTCGGCTACATTGCCATCCCCCAGCTGCAGGCCCTCCTCGACGGCGGCAAGGCCAAGCCTGACGACCACATCGCCAGCGCCATGACCCGCTTCCAGCGCAAGGGCAAGAAGTACAAGGTCATCACCATGGACACGCCGCTGGAGGAGCTCGAGGCCTTCTTCGAGGGCGCCGCGACCGCCGGCCAGAAGCAGGAGTTCGCCGTCGTCACGGATGATAACCGCCGCTTCGTCCTGGGCGTGGCCACGAGGGCTGATCTGGAGGAGTTTGTAAAGAGGAGGCCGGCCTAGGGGAGGGCCTTGTCGGAACTGAGCGAATTGTCGACTAGGACTGATAGTGAGGACGGGATATTATGAAAATGAGAGCAAGAGGACGCGCCCCTTTTGCGCGGCAACTACAATCAAAAGCAAAAGAGATATTACCCCCTCATAGAATGAGAGGTGCTCATGGAGGAGCAAATCCGAGGTCATCTACAGGCGTTCGATGGCTGGTATCTTTTTCAGGGTCTAGGGCATAGGAGGGGAAAACTGCCCTTTCAACAGGTCATGGTTGGGAAGACTGAGAGCGTTCCGGGGATAAGATGAATCAACTTCTCATCTGCTTGCTTGATCTGCAAAGGTTTAAAAGAGATGCAAGTCATTCACGACATGTTTATTAGAAGGAAATGATTACGGAAGGATAGACGGCAAACAATTTATGAAACCTGTACCCTTCCGGCGGACTGTAGGGGATAAGGAGTCATGCTTTCTCGGAGCTCTGTGAACATCCCTGACTGTGATTGACCACCCGACGACAGGGTCTCCAGACCAGCAGAAAAAACCAAAAAACCACCAGTGTTTAGGTGCCCTTCATTCTCCCTGGGCATACTA
This sequence comes from Cryphonectria radicalis, assembly GCA_014849355.1. Taxonomy (NCBI): domain Eukaryota; kingdom Fungi; phylum Ascomycota; class Sordariomycetes; order Diaporthales; family Cryphonectriaceae; genus Cryphonectria; species Cryphonectria radicalis. The sequence continues at coordinate 68,270 of JACWQW010000114.1, read as the reverse complement.
GGAGTACACAACACTGGACTATCCTCCCTTGCGCTGCGGTTCTCTCACCCTTACGCAGGGATCCAGTCATAGACCATCCGGATCTCGGCCCTCTTCTCTCCCTTCTCGACCACCACGTTACGCACATACCTCCTCTCGCCCTTGACCTGCTGGAACCCCCACGTCTGCCGCGCGGTCCACCCGTTGTCGAGGCTCTCGACGGAGTTGAAGAGCCACTCGGTCGTGCCCTCCTCCCAGTTGCTCATCAGGAATGCGTCGCCCCCAGGGATCTCGGTGGCGAACTGGCTGCGGCCGCGCACACGCCCGAACAGCCAGTCCTTGTGCTCGCGCCACTGGTTGTCCACCTCGCGTTGCTCGCTCGTGCCCTTGAGCCCGCCGGTGGCCGTCTGATCGATGTCGATGTGCTCCTTCCCGTCCTCGCTCACGTAGTGCTTGACGTGCAGCGTCACAGAAGCAAGACCGATCGCCTTGCGCGTCAGCCAGCCTATGCCCTGGAGCTCGAGGGCCGGGTTAACGTCGTCCGAGAGCGTCTTGTTCTATTTTGGTAGAGGGGAAGGGGAAGATTTCTTGGTCAGCCAGTAACACTTTTTTTTTAGGTGGGGGGGGGGGAAGGGGGGGCTCTGAGAGCAGGCCGATGCATGTGAGGCAGAGAGCTGATGCATTCCGAGATCTGAGGTCTGTGATCTAACTTCTGTCGTGCAACATTTCCTGCTGGGGGCTTGGCCAGGATGAGGCCTTACCAGGGACCAAGTGCCATTGAGGTCGTGGAGGGTCTTATTTGCTGGAGCAGCCATGATGGTAGAACGTCTACGTCTAGAAGCTGGAGCTTCTTCTCTATGTGTATTCTCAACGGGTATTTGTTGTCTGTAACAGGTGTAAGTAAGTCTTGATACGGGGCTGTGACAGCTTATCAAAGAGACCACCGCGTATATGCTTGAGCTCTAAAGGTACCAACTCACCTATAACAATTAATACTTCTAGAGATCACTGGGGCAAGCTGCAGTATCTCAGTCTGTAAGAAATGCACAGGTTGAAAAAGTCTGTGAGGTCTAAGATTGTTGAGGGCAGGAAAGAGAAGGAAAGTAGAGCAGAGGGCTGCTGTCCCAAGGGAGATTGTAGGGGGCCGAGGCTGGGTGGGGCTTCTCTTAAGTACAGTAGCTTAGGTTGTATTTCTGGATGAGGGGCTTCCTTCTCCCTGTGCTACATAGTACATAGAGTATGTACATAATGGGATGGATGGCATGAACGATCGATGATGTACTTTCCGCCCAAGTCTGGCGCTAAATATACAAGCTTTAAGTACATAACCAGGCTGTAAGTACGGCATGTGCAAGGAACCCGCCTACCTAATCTGTGACCTCCGTCCACTTGGACCCGAGGGCCCCGAAAGGCACAACACAACTCCTCTCTACCAGCACCAAAATCCCAGGATAAATACTCTCAACTGCTTCAGTTCTCATGTCTCGGGCATAATCCCTCATGATATTCCCAACTTTGCATAATTTGTATTTCCAGGGAGGGGAGAGAAAGAAAGAAAGAGAAAAGAAAAAAAATCATCTAAAAATGTAGAATATTTCGAGTGACAGCTTCTTCTCACTTCAGGTCATCATCGCCCAAGGAAGCACACCTCTTTGGACAGCTCTTTTTCATTCTATTTTTTAATGACAAATGTGCCTGCACCGGATCCAGACAGGGCTTACGCATTGCAGTCAGGTATAGAATCACATGCTTCTCAGGCAAAACCACCGATCTTAACCTAGATTCGGCTCGTCTCATCGATAACTGTACCAACGGCGACCCAAGCCCGCCGATCCTGACAGACAGGTTTGCGCTCGCTGCAAGAACGAGCGATCAAGGCGCCGGTCTTACATAATCAATATATATATATACATATATATATATATATATATATATATATGTAAAGGATCACCAGAGTTTGCCGAGGTGAGGGAGAAGCTCGCGAAGCACACGTGCCCGGCCCAAGATGCCGCCGACCAGAGAGGGTCAGTGGAGGCCGATGCTTTCTCTCTCGAGCAAGTGAACGAGACAGGGCTGCATGGTCGTCCCACAATCACCTGACTTGTACAGCTCTCATTCGACGGGTTGAAGCGCCATGGGGTTCAGCAAATAAACCAGCCAGCTATTCCCTCTAGTTGTTTCTGGCAATGTGATGCAAGGTCGACGCAGCTGAAGCGGTATCACAGCGCATCGCATCTCGCATCCGCAGTGCATCGCATGCCAGGCGTCCCGACGCCCAATCAGACCGCTGGATTTGCCCTCAAGACACACAAGGGGGGGAAAGGATAGAAAGCGGAGGCGTGACTAACCACCGCATCAGCAAGCAGCCAGACAGATAAAAAGTAGGGGGGAAAACCAAGTTTCGGGGCAACATGTCTCGGGATACAAAAGTGACAACCTTTTTGGGTACCGTTGTGACATTTGTTGGTCGTGGTATATAAGCATTACTCTTCCTCCAAAAAATAATAGTCTCACCTCGCCCCTAGATATTTTTGCTCCTAGATGCTATCCGCCCGAGTTGTCCATGACTATGCACACACATATATATATATAATCTCTCATCATTTCCCTTTTGGTCTCTCCTCCACATTGCCTGATGGGGTTGGGTGTTGTTGTTGTATTGCTTTGCCGGTTGACATCGATACAAAACAAAGAGAAAAACAGAACCGGTGGAGGGGAAGAACGGCAGATCGAAGCCGCTGCTCTCGCGTCCCCCGCCTGCTGGAGTGAGCATCCTAGTCCTTTCCTTCTTCTTCAATCTGCCTTTCTGTCCGTCTGTCATGGGACATTTTCGCTTTTGGTGATGGAATAGTTGAGTGTTTGATACTGGCGGGTAGAGGGCGCTAAGCTTGTGGTTGTCGAGTTGTCGAGTCGTCGAGTCGTTTGGTTGTCCTGCATCTTTCATATCCGGCCGCTGCACCTCTTCTGTGTCAATTGAGAGGTCGCTTTCGACCTGTGGTGGCCACCAAGCCGCTATGGCCACCAGTTCATCCTCTTATAACTCTCGATGACCTCCTCCAGAAGTTCCTTGTTGATCTGAGGTTTCAAATACTGAAAGCCTACCACCTTCTCTAGTCTGGTCCCGTCCATACTCAGATCGGTATCCTTCAGCAGCTCCTTCTCCATGTAAGGCGTTAGGGGACCCGGTCTGGTGATGCCGGCCGACTCGAGCAGGTCTGCCCAGGGGCCCAAGAGCTCGTCGTTGACGTCCTCAACGACCGAATCCATGTTGAGCTTGGCAAAGTGGCTGATCAGGGTGCCCTGGAAGCCCGTCTTGATGCCGAAGATCTCGCCGATGACGTTGGCCATGGTGCCTTGCGTGGTGACACCCTTATCGACCACGTTGAAGATGGGTACGGAACCACCCATTGCCTTGTCGTCCCAGTCCTTCTTGCCGGCGGCGTACCACTCCGCCACGGCCCACAACGCCCGCACCACGTCGTCAATGTGTACTGTATTTGTCCGCAGATCTCTTGTCCATAGCCACTTCATCTCCTCATTCTGGGCCTTGTAGACGCGGGCCATGCACAATGCTGTTGCGACCCACTGCGAGGCATAGGGCCCATACACGTGTGCAAGACGGATGATGGCGAGGTTGAGTCTGGAGGGCAACGTCGTCAGAACAACATGTTTATGCTTCATGTTTGCAGCCGGGCCCGGCTCTGAGTGTGTGTATGTGTGTGAGAGAGAGAGAGAGAGAGAGAATACTTACCCATCGACCTTGGCCAGCTGCTCCTCGGCCTGCAGCTTGAACGTTGCGATCTTGCTCCACGGCTTCAGCTTGTCGGTCTCCTTGCTCGCTGCCGAGTCTGATTTGTAGATCATGCCGGTGCTGAGCTCGATGAACGCCTTGACGCCTCGCCTTGCTGCTTCCTTGCCGACGGCCAGGGATAGCCCTAATGACCGCAGCTTGTATACCTCGTCCTCCTGTGAGTACCTGGTTTCGCCGCCGCAGTTGAAGACATAGTCGAATTGCTTGCCGCCCTCCCGGTCGAATATCCTGGCCAGCGCTTCTGCGATCCGGCGAAGGAGACGGATTAGCCTGGGATGTCCAGGAGGGGGGTGTTGGGGGGGGGGGTTATTGTGAAGTGTTGCTGCTACTTGGTCGAGCCGGAAAGAGGCAGGATCTCTCAGGCGGCGGGCAAAGGAGAGGGGGGATGTTCAGTGACTCACGCTCCCTGCTGGCGTCTGCCTGCACGAACTTGTCGCCGGCGCAGGCCTCGTCAAACTCCGGAGCCAGCCATGCCAGCTGCGGGAGGACCTTGTCGACGACGCGAACCTCGGAGGCCAAGTTATTCTTGTGGATGTGAAGAGCGAGGAAGCGTCCGATGTAGCCCAGCCCTCCAATGATGAGGACCGAGGGCTTCTCCGCCATCGCGAGCCAATGGACAAAAGAGAGGCAGAAAAAGGGGGGCGGACGGCGCAAGGACTCTCACACACACTCTCTCTCTTTTTCTCTCTCTCTCTCTCTTGAAGGGCGCACCGATCAGACGTAGCGCTCGGTTCAAGCTGTAGCAAGTAGAGGAAAGGCTGATCGGATCGTGTTTGTGTGTTGAGGGGTGCGAGCGGCCCTGGAGCCAGGACCAGAAAGAAAGACCTGGGTGGGCGGGGTCGTCTTTGCGATGTAACTTGTTGAGGGTCCAGGTCAGGGGTCGGTTTCGATAACGTCTTTCCTATCGTCCCTGCCCAGACAAGACGGAGAGGGGAACAAGAATGCCGCCGACCAATGTCGAAATGATGTAACAAGAAAAAAAAAAGGGGGGGGGGGAGGAGGAGAAAATTAAAAAAACACAAGACGTCTAGCTGAACAGTTCTGGTAGTATATATCGTACAAATGAGTTATGCTTGTTGCAGGTGCAGTAGTTTTGAAAGGGCTGGGTGCTGTCTATGCGTGCCCGTGAAATATGGTCAATGGGCGATGCTATCTCTCGACGACGAAAGAAGACGGGAAAATAGGCGGTGGCAGTCCTAGAAAGGCTCAAGATAGAATAGGCGAGATTAAAGCTGTAATATTTGATGGGTGCGATCCGGTAGATCCAGATTTGCGCTCGGGCAGGCAAAGATCGTCTGCAGATAGGTAGCTGGCCTTGGGACGACACTGTCTACCCTTGGGCTGAGGTTGATTACTCGGAAATTGACGAGGACTGGCAGGGCCCAGGTTGATGAGATGAATGGTATTCGAATATTCCGAGAGAGAGAGAGAAGAAAGTTGATCAGAAAGAACAGACTTCCCTGAAGAGCTGTTCTGGTCGAGTCAACCTTGGGGGACTGAGGTCGAGCCCAGACGTTGCAGGGGGGGGGGAGGAGGAGGGCGAGGGTGGGCTGAAGCAGGCTGCGGGCCCGCGCGAAGAGTGTTCAATTCCAGGGCAGGTCAACGGATACCAAGTGGATCCTTCCTTTTTCATGCGTTCGTTACCTGTTCTCGTCCCTCGTCCTTGTTTGTCCTGAGTAGTAGTAGTAGTAGTAGTAGTAGTAGTAGTAGTAGCAGCAGCAGCAGCAGCAGCAGCCGACGATGAGAAGCAAAATAGAGGCTTGACCCGAGAAGATATTTGTCTTTTCTGGGGGGGAAGGGGGGGGACAGAGACATGTGCATCGACTTGGAACAGGTCCCGTATTTCAATCGTCTTATTCCCCAGTCCCCTCCCAGCGGCCACTGGAATTGTGTGTGTGCGTGTGTGTACACACCATCAGCTGGACAAGACGGCCGGCAAGGGTTTTTGACCTGTCGTTCCAGAAAGACGGCCAGGTGACCTCAGTGCAGCATTATCCGCGTTGTATTAAGGAATTAGGGATCCGGAGATTTTGCGCAGAGCCCCCAACCTTGGCTTGGCTGGTTGGGTACCTCATCCTACGGCAGAGGCGGCGTACCTCACACTAGTCCATTCCGGGCTCTCGACTACCACTGGCGTGTATGGTGTATGGTGGTACCCAGTAGGTTCCCCTCAGTGAGGGTCCCCTAATTGCGTGCAACTCACTGGCCCCCCCCCTGGCCCCCTAGAGGCAGGCCTTCCAAGGGCCTCGCTTGTGACGATAGCACATAGCTCATAGTTACGCAGGCTGGGAATTTGGTTCGCTGCCTGAAGCTTGACAGGCCGGCCATACCCAGCTTCCTCAACGAGTATATACTTATGTTGGCCTGTCCCTATTCACCAAGCTCCCATTGTCACTCATGTCTCTCGGCTGCTGCACTGCGACACAATAGGAATTGAGATATGACAAGAGAGGTTTGACGCTGAGACTTTTGACTATGTTCATCGTCTGATGAGCAATCCACCCCCTACTATGTACAGAATACCCTGATCTACCCTAACCTTGTGTGGTACTCGACCCTACTCTATCCCACCCTCCCGTGCCTACCCAACACCATCAATTTGCGGGGGAAGGAAGGACTCCAGCTCCAGATACACGAAAAAGGTAGAGGGAGAGGGGGGGAGGGGGGGGAGGGGAAAGGAAGGAGAGAAGGGGGGGGGGGAAGAAAAAAAGAACCAAACCAAGAGGTACTGACCGTTCGCTTGTTCTACACACATACTGTCCAGCCTCGTCACCCACCCCTCCCCCCGCGACGGAAATGATGATGATGTACAGTGCACGACTCAGACGTACTCCCTTTTTCCCCTGGAGTAACCCGAGGCAGATTGGCACGACACCCCTTGCATTCGCAGGGCAACGTTCCGCGAAACATGGCGTTGCCCATGAGATCTGCACATATAGGGATTGCTATGAAATGTACGTAATTCCAAATGAACCCCATCTCGTGTGTTGTGCCACCACATCTTTCTGCATGTCTCCCAGAAGGGCAAGCAACAGCAGCAACCCTCAAAAGTGACACAAGAATCTTGCAGGTTCAGAGAATAGGCGGTACATAACTGGCAACACGCTTGACAGCGGCTGGGCCGATCCGCACACCTGTACCTGTCCCCTGTGCCGGCGTGCGATGCGATGCATCCTCGTCACCTGCTGTGCGAGGTATGAGCATGTCTGTCGTGTGCCAGCTCACTATACCTACATCATAGATCACAGGGGTGACAACAACAGCTGTTCTGGGCCGCGGTGTACCCATTCGAGACGGTGAATCCTGCACTGCACTGCACATCACAAGGTCTCAAAAAGGCCGGCCGGATCAGCCGGGAGAGACTAGACGACGCAATACCACCACACGATTTCAAGCACCATGCGTCGAACAATCGGGAGAAGATGGCAGCGAACCATGTGAAGCATCCATGGGTTATTCCGTTGCTGCCCTCAGGGGTGCAGCAGGCAAGCACAATACCACCCCAATCCACACACTTAGCGTCCCGGCCGTCTCCGCCGCAATCTTTGCCCGTCCCGCTCTCCCGGCCGCTCCAGACCTTCTAGAAGGTTTCTATGAGATTCCCCAGAAGAGAGAGGTCTTGGTCTTGGTCTTTTGTCTTTGTTGTCTGCTGTTATGCTGATCTTCGCCAGCGAGGCACACTGGCTGGTCCCTCCGGCAGGGCGGTCAGCATAATTTTTTTTTCTCTCTTTCCTCTCTTCATCCCGGCAGCTCTGGTCTGGCTCGCACTCGCTAGACAATCGTCTGAAACAAAGATCAACAGAGATCGATGGTCAGGAATTGTCCTGGTCGGGTGATTTCCAACTTGGGGACATGGCCTAGGGTGACACGGCAGATGCCGCAAGTTTTCAACACCTGCTGTAACGGAACCCTTCGGCGGGAGCACCGACCGGGACTGCAGATAACATCCACAGCTCATCCAACAACATGCGTCGTGACGACGACGACCCTCCCAAGGAAGAAAGGGAAAGAAATTCCCTATTCGCAAACAGGCAACTGTCTCACCCTAAAATACACACCTCGCGCTGGACCCCAACAAAAGCGAGAAGAAATTTTTGAAAAACAAATCAAGATTGGCTCAGCAGCTGGTTGGTTTGTCCACCGTCCAATTTCCCCCATGCAGGAGTCTGCAGTAGACGCCTCCATCGGGTAGGCGCCTATGCGACAACGACTCCAACATCAAATAGTTTCTCTCGGCCAAACACGAGGCAATCATCTCATCCTCCTCCTTCTGCATTTCGTCCCAGTCCCGTCTAATTTTGCGTGCATGGCTGAGAATTTCGCAGGGTCTCACTGCGTCCCGCGGATCGCTCTGATCCTAAAGGAGAACGACGTGTCCAGAGGCCCACCACCGCCCAGCGAACAAAATTCCCGGACCACTGACACCTGTCATGATGGCCTCCGTGACTGACCAGCTATGACAGCCACGGCGGTCTCCTCCGTGGTCTGCAAACATGGGCTAGCGGCTGGAAGAGCCATCCACGCTTGGAACGCCATGATGCCTTGCCTGCGAAACTGCTACGGATTCACCGAGGACGTGCAAGGCTACCGAGGTCTTACATAAGAGAGAGAGAGAGAGAGAGAGAGAGAGAGAGAGGTGGGCGAACTATACAAGCTTGAAGCGCAATCGTGCATCCCAAGGCAGACAGACCGGCACTTTCACGCACGCACGCACACACGCACACACGCCCGCACAGGCAGAGACATATCAAGCCGTTGAACCCATGACTCGGCACCAAAGCTTCAGCCACCGTTCTGAGGGGCTAAGCGTGCTACACATATCGTCGTAATGACTGTGACCTTGCAGTCACCGCGACTCGGTAAGGTCTGGTAGGGCATCTGAGCTCCGGGCTGTCAGGAACTTCTGTTACGCTTGTGAACAGCAGCGTCTGTCCGAGCCGAAGTGGAAGAAAAGAAGAGCACGAAAAATAGTTCCGGACAACAGTCTGTGCAGCCCCACTTGTCAGCTCGTTGCCCAACAAATAATTGTCACGTCTGCCGGGCAAAACATGCGCACATAGTGGTTTTTTGGAGGTTTTTTTTGGAGGTTGGCCCCAAGGATTCGTCTTCTACGGGCTGGTCATATATCGCAATCTACCAGTCAGCCGAAATATGATATATCTTGTCAGCTTGTCAAGACGGGCAAGTCTTGACGAGTGTTTTTATGTGCTTTCGTGTCCCAGCCAACACTATGTTTCCTTGGTGTCCTAGTAGATATTATACTTTCTTAGTTTCAGCGGCGAACACAATGCCCCTCTTCATGGTGTTTTGCCTGCTTATCGTTATGATTGGCCTCCCAGATGTCTGTTGATGCAACCTTTAACCCTTCATCGCATGACCGCATGGGACATCCGCCGCAGCCCCCCGCAGCCCCCCCCCCCCTCCAAAAGAAAAGGAAACCTTCCACGGAACCATCCAAAGAGAGAGGAAGCCTGTCAACCTAGTTTAAAGTTCTCGCATTTTTCACCGCCTGCCCGAAAGAAAACGCCTCGTCTCCACAAACGGAATATCCACAGTTGAGGTCGCGGGCGTGAGGTCGCTGCACGACGACGAGGCGAGGCGAGGCGAGAACGGAGCTTAGGCCTTTTTTTTTTTTTTTTGTTAAGATTAACCCCGGACACCAAGGTGGCCAACCCATCTGGGGGAAGTCCTTTGGCGGTGTTTTCGGTCCGTCGAGCTCGTCAGCAGTGGGTGAGTGGGTGGGTGGGCAGCACGAGAGGCCGCTGAGGGTTCAGCTATCGGCCACGCTCGGGACGGTGAGCCCGCCGCCGCATTGGGAAGAAGGCGAGATGCGCGTGAGCTGGCTTATTACACTTTCAGTTTGTCTCAGGCAGGCCATCGCCTTGTTTCTCTTTACTGCGAGATGTGTACTTGTTTTGTATTGATTTGATCGTGCGGCGGCATCAGTGTTTATCTTCACCCACTCTAATGAATTATCCCTGACTAGATGATAAGTGTTATGAAGTCCCGCGGCTGGATACAACGCATATGACAATTGGACCACTAGGTATTGTGGCTTTCATTTACTGTGACATGACGGGCACGGTGTCGGGTCACTTTGCAACTTGTAGTCAATAACTTATTGTGGTCTGTAAATACCGATGCCTGGCTGACTTATATAGATGAGCTCCGCCGAGGGTAAACTCTGTTGGCGTAAATCGGACGCAAGAAGGGGTATTAAAAATTAATAATAAAAAAACACCAAGTCAGACGAGGGAGGGAGGTTACCTCTGAAAGACGCCATAAGTCATGAGAGCCGTCTCAATACACATCATTCATCTTTGTGTAATAGCACCATGACACAGCTCAGTATGCGTCCTATATTCTCAATGTAGCACAGGTCGCCAACTAAGGGCACGCGACCACTTATCAAACGCTCTTTTGAAGAATGACTGGTGAAGGCACAAGGGGAAAAGTCTGGCACAAAAATTGCCAACGTGCCCGCTTTCCTGGACCGACGCTCGACTATTACCGCCGCATACTCCCAATAATCTCCCTCTGCGCGTCCCGATCCCTCTGGCCCTCGCTCAGGCTACCGATGCTCCGTAGGTCGCCCACGACGTCCTTGGCCTTGCCAAAGTACACCTCCTGCAGCAGGTTCCGCATCTTGAGCTCCATGTCCTCGACCAGACGGCCGATGTTGGCGATGTGGCTCTCGTCCGTGTCGACAGGCAGCTCCTGCTCGATCTGGCGCGTCATGTTCCCGCTCAGGTCCATCTCGCCGAGCGTCGAGGTTGCGGATCCCGTTGCCGCCAGCGACAGCATCACTGTCGAGGTCATCCTGTAGTTGGTCGTGCGGCCCCGCTCGCTGGCCTCGAAGACGTGGATCGAGTCCCAGACGCCGGAGCTGTTGCCACCAGATGGGGAGGCTGGTTTTGGTTGAGATCCAGGGGTCAGCTAGATTCCGAACCTCGACCTTTTGCGTGTCGGTTTGTGTGGTCTGGCTGTCCGTGACAGCAAGCGGCATCATCAGTGTCTACTCACATTTCTTCAGCAAGACAACACCTGCGAAGCCGTCGTCGAGGTTCCACAGGTACACCGATGACACGCCCCCTTCATAGTACAGCTCGCGGTAGATATCAAAGGCCTCGTTAGCCTTGACCTCCATCTTCCTGACCCTCTCACCAGGGACTGCCCCCTCGCCCGCACCATCATTGCCTCCCGCACCCACACCGCCCGGGCCGCCCTCATCCAGCGGTGGATCGAACTGGTTGGACCATGGTGACCGGTACGAGTCGCCGTCACGGTTGTAGTCGCAGAGCAGGTAGTCGCGCCCGGACTGCTTGCAGCGCTTCACGACGAGAGGCTGGTCGACGGACGACAGGAGGTCCTCTGTCAGATCTGGGGCGAGGCGGATGATGTAGTCGAGGTTGCGCTGGGTGTGCTTGGGGTTGAGGCGGCGGAGGAGGTCGCTGGGAGGGGGGAAGAATGAGGCTGTTAGCTTGTAGCCCCTGGTTCTCAAGCAGGTGCGTTCGGAGAAAGCTTACAGTGCCGAGTCGAAGGGATCGGCGGAGGCCATCCTGAGAGTGTGGATGCAGGAGACTCGATTGAGAAGGGAGGGCGTGAGAAAGGAGGGGGACGGGGGGACGTATTCGCCCTGTGGTGATCTGGGATTTTAATAGGTCGAATTGTCGGTAAGGGGAATAGCACTTTCAGTTGTGTGAAGAGGGAAAGTTGGCGATGTCGTTGTTAGCTTCACCGACCACAAGCACGAGCCTCAGCTGCCCCTCCAATGATGGGCGACCTGGAGTGGTATGGACCCCTGTCACAGCAGTGCGTCAGGTTGTCGGCTGCAGCGTCTGTGGCAGCTTCTCCTGCGCCTCGTCGAGGCGATAAGCCCTGTTTCTGATAGCGTGCTACTTTGGTCTCTGGCCTTTTCACCGGTTCCCAACTCGCCATGGGTCGAACTCTTGATATCTTGTTTTCGCACAACAAAATCAATTGTTTGGAGAGCCCTATCCTTGTTTCTCTCGCCTTGTCCTGGACTCATACGCTTTCAAGAAAGAAAAATAGAAAGAAGAAGAAAAAATAGAATAAGAATAAGAATAACTGCAAAGTCATAGTGGGCAGTTGCTGTTCCTCTCCGGCTAGAAGCGGGTAGACCCCTAACAGGCGGGCCCTGACTGAAAGAAACCCCGCGCCACCTGCCTGTCTAAGCTTCCATAGCGGGTAAGACGCATGCACTCGACCACTGAACCTGACGCTCGTGACGCTGAATTGGTTTAAGCATTGTGCTGTTTTGGTGAAACTCCACGGAGGGGGAACAAAGTTCTGGCACGAAGGAAGGAGGGGTTCGATTTCTCTATTAAATGCATCGTCTCCCCTCCTCGTTCAAGACGACAGCTCGTGGACTTGTCTCGAGGTCTCCAACTGTGCCGTATTCGGTCTTTGTCTCTTCTCTTTCTCCTCTCAGACCTGCCCCGCGTGTGCCTCCTCCTGCCTTGACCATTCCAGGTCGACGACACATCAACATGGACGCCCAAGAGCTCAAGCCTTACCTGGCTGACGCCCCTCCAAGCGTCGTGAGGCTCGAGATTGCAAAGCACTTTGATGCCCTGACGGACAAGCAGAAGCGCTATGCCCACTACATCTCCAAGTGAGTCGCGGTCCTGATCTTGACCTGTATCTCTTGTGGCGACCCCCCACTGACGCCTTATGACATAGAGCCTCGTTCGCAGGGTCTCGCATCCAGATGAGGCAGGTCTCTCCGGAGTCTGAGCCTATTTTTGATTTCATCCTCGCCCTCCACAAGAGCTGCGATGGTGACTGGAAGGCCCTCGGCCAGAAGGCAGGCGTCTCCGAGGAGGCTGTCGCCTTCTTCCTGCAGTATTCTGTAGTTTTCCTGGGGAATGCTGGCAATTACAAGAGCTTTGGCGACTCCAAGTTCATCCCCCGCTGCCAGGAGAGCGATGTCGAGAAGCTGGCCGCTACGTCTCCCGAGGCTGAGAAGTTCTACAAGGCCACCAAGGGAGGTATCTTCGCCTGCGCCAGCCCAGGTCTCATGCACCTCGGCTACCCGGACGAGGGCCACATGACTACCTACTATGTTGATTCTCCCGACGTGACCAAGGCTGAGGTGGATGGCATAGCCAAGTGGATGGCGAGCAAGGGCTTGTTGCCCGAGAACACCCGGCTGAGAAAGACCAAGGACGGAGTTTTTGAGATCCTCATCGCCTCTGCGCAGACCAGCGTCCCGAGCGAGGGTGGTGACATCGGCAAGGAGACGGAGTTCAAGGCCGACGACGGTGTCTTGGCCGGCAAGACGGTCAAGCTGGTGTACGGTGACCACGCCAAGGAGATGGCCGCCGCCGCCGCCTACATCGCGAAGGCTGCAGATAATGCCGACAACGAGACCCAGCAGAAGATGCACACCGAGTACGCCAAATCCTTTGACAGCGGTTCGCTCCTCGCCTTCAAGGACAGCCAGCGGCACTGGATCGCAGATAAGGGTCCGGATGTGGAGTGCAACATCGGCTTCATCGAGACGTACAGAGACCCTGCTGGCATCCGGGGCGAGTGGGAGGGTTTCGCCGCCATGGTGAACAAGGAGCGGACCCGCGCATTCGGCGAGCTCGTGTCGTCCTCCTCGAAGCTGATCCCCCTTCTCCCGTGGAGTTCCGACTTCGAGAAGGACAAGTTCATGGCTCCCGACTTCACATCCCTTGAAGTCCTTTCATTTGCGGGCTCTGGCATCCCGGCGGGTATCAACATTCCGAACGTAAGCACTTCAGAGTTATACTACTACTATCACATCTCTAGCCCTTTTAGATATATTGAGCCATGTGTTCAACCAACGAAACCCCCCCCCCCCCCTCCTCCTACACACACACTTGAAAGACGTCGAGTACTCGCCTCCTTCCCTCTCCCCTCACAAAAGAATGGAGGTTGTTTGTGAGTCGAACCGATTGCTGACAAAACTGCCCACAGTACGATGACATTCGGCAATCGGACGGATTCAAGAACGTCTCCCTCGGCAACGTCCTTGGTGCTAAGGCTCCTAATGAGAAGATCCCGTTCATCAAGGAAGAGGACCTTGAGGTGTACAAGAAATATCGAGACCCTGCATTTGAAGTGCAGGTCGGTCTACATGAGTATGTATCCCTCGGAATCTGGTTCATTAGCTCGGTCGAGGTCTTCATTCCTAGGATGTATAGTCTATGGGGTGCAAAGGATAGACCCTAGATCGTACCGCAAGACTCAGATACAGGAACTAATTGCTAAATGCGTCAATAGGCTCACAGGGCATGGCTGCGGAAAGTTGCTCCAAGAAACCGCACCAGGAGTGTTCAACTTCAACCACGCGAACCCGCCCATCAGCCCCCTCACTAACAAGCCCGTCACCACCTGGTACAAGCCGGGGCAGACCTGGGGCGGCGTCTTTGGCGGTCTGGCAGGTGCCTACGAGGAATGCCGCGCCGAACTGGTGTCCATGTACCTGGCCTGCGAGTTCCCCGTGCTCAAGATCTTTGGCTTCGGTGACGGCGCAGACAACATCGATGGCGAGGCGGGTGACGTGCTCTACACTGCGTACCTGAGCATGGCGCGCGCTGGTCTCGCGGCCCTGGAGTTCTGGGACCCCAAGAGCCAGAGGTGGGGGCAGCCTCACTGTCAGGCGCGCTTTGCCATCCTGAAGTGCTTCCTGCAGGCTGGTGAGGACTTCTGCAAGCTGGAATATTCAGCCGACGATCTGTCAGATCTGAAGATCAAGCTGAACCGAAAATTGATCCTGACCAAGGGCCGCCAAGGTTAGTACCGTATTCTGCCGTGACAGGCCACCGGATTTTCCACCGGCATACAATGATCGTATACTCACATTCCTGGCAGCCGTCGGCGATTTCCTCCAGAAGATACACATCTACAAGTCGACCGCAGATGTTGAGACCGGCACCAAATTCTTCGGCGAGGAGATGTCGGGAGTTGGTCTCGAATACTGGGGCACCAAGGTGCGCCAGGTCGTTGTGGCCAACGCGCAGCCTCGCAAGGTCTTTGTCCAGGCCAACACGTACCTGGATGAGAGCTCCGGCAAGGTCACCTGCAAGCAGTACGAGCCTACGCTCGAAGGCATGGTCCAGAGCTGGGTGGAAAGGGGCGTATAGGAAGTCAGACTTGATTCATCGCGTTTTGACCTCAAGGCCCGCGCTCTGCTATGATGTCCAGTCTTCAACCTCGATCGTCATCATCCTCCACAGGGAGACCACCTGCTTTCAGAAAAAACGCTAGCATTCTCAGTTCAACATGGAATCATGCATAGCGATGTGAATAGACGAATTTGAATCCACGCATCTTCACCAGTCTACAGAAGCGTCCAGACACCTGCAGTGTGCATGGTCCAACTTCTCATTTAGGAGGACTCTGACAGCTCATTATGTCGAGACTTAAGACGTAGATACCCGCGGTAAGCCAGAAATGGAAAAGGCAGTGAAGGTGCAGATCCTATGGTACCTCTGGAGCATGGCATGATTAAAACACGACATACTTTGGGTTTGATCGTCTTTTGGTACGCAACACTATTGCGCCAGAACATGGTTGGCAAGCGGAATGCTCCTCCACGGCCGTGTTTGAGAACCTGCTTGGCCTTTTTGTCCGCCGCATTGCTTATTGGTTCACAGCCTGCTGCCTTATTCTGTACCGCAGTTCTCAAAAAAAAACAAATAACTGGATCCTGGAACATCGGTTGACCATCTTTGGTTTTCTTCTTTGTTTTTCATGATCACTGGTTGCAAGATTCCCTCATTACAGACGCCGCAAACGTGAAGATGCAATTGGCCAAGCCGTCCCTAATTTCCGAGAGCCTCTCGAGTGCCGCTCTTGTAACCCCTCCCAAAAGCAAAAAGTTTCATTCTTCTTTTTGTCTGCCCGAAGTGAGAGAAGTTTTTCCGTTTGTCGTCTCGTACGCCTCCTCCGCCAAACCCCCCTATGGACCAAGACTGACCATCCAGCCATCATCGCGCCCTCGCGGGAGCAGAAGATTTACCACTTCATCTCGTGGGGCTTGTCGCCCTTGCGGAGGCTGAAGGTAGAGGCCAGGTAGCTGGCCAGGAACTCCACCTTCTTGATGTTGGCCAGGAGGGCCTTGTCGATCGCCTTCTGGTCCTCTGCCCGGGTAGAGGAGACCTCCTTCTTCTGTACAACGGTAATCTTGTCAGCTTCTTGTCTCTTTGCACATGTGTCCTTTTGCCTGGTGTGAAACCGTAGCCAGAGGGGCCAGGCACCACCTTTCCCAGTATGCTCGTGCTCGTGATCATGGTCGGGGTTCGTTCGTACCTGTGGCTTCTCTCCCTGCTTGAAGAAAGCCTCCTCGCCGGCCTTCTCCTTGGCCTTCTCGCCAACGAAGTACTTGGGCTCGGCAACCTCGTCAATCTTCTTGGTGTCGACACCGGCGAGGTCGATCTTCTGGGAGGTGGCGATGACGTAGCGGGAGTTGACCCTTCGCAGGGGGACTCCGTTGATCTTGAAGGGGCCGGTAACGAGGAGGACGCCCTGGTCGAGGTTCTTGAGGAGGACGACGCGCTTGCCACGGAAACGGCCGGCGAGCAGAATCAGGACGGTACCGGGCTGCAGGGTCTTGCGTGGCTGCCAGGGACGGACGGCCTTGCGGACCTATTCGTGATAATCAATGTCAGTCGCCTGTCGCATTCTCGGGTTGCTTGGTGCATCCACAAATCCAGGTTCAACTCCCTCCCATTCGTCGCGCCTCCTGTTCCGTTGTCGCACATGTACGCCAATTGTCGCCGTTTCTGTCGAAATCAAATCGTGAGGTCTTTGCGAATCGTCGTGCCAGAGCCACTTGACCCTTCCACCAGATCATCCACATCTGATGATATCCCGACCACGCCGATGCGCTCATCTCTTGCTCGGCGGTGCCGCTGGCCTCAAACTTCCATCTCTCTCCCCTGCCAGCGACAAATCGGAAACTCGTGTGCACATCGTCGAACGTACCTTGCGAGGCTGGGCATCATCCTCAGCAGGGTACCACTTCTGAGCCTTCTCGGAGTGGTGAGGGACCGACCGAGTGCCCTTGCCGAACTTCTTGGTCTCAACCTTGGCCGACATTTTGGTGCTGGATGGTGAAAAAAAGAGGGTCAGTTTGGATGTAAACGTCGGCTAGGGAGAAGAGAAGAATGGAAAAGTACGAACAAGTTCGTTTGGTGGTGGGTTGTCGTTGACTGATTGAACTGGCGGGCAATACCGCTTAGAAAATGACTACCCGGTCCGAATGAACTGAAAATTGGGTGTGGGTTGGGTTGAGAGGTGCACGTGATATTTCTGGGCGGGAATGCGGGAGAGGGAACAGTAGCGCGAGAAGAAAAAGAGGAAACGCTGCGGGACTCTGCTAGCTGCTTAGACCCGGACCTGCCAGCTGTCACCACCTGTCGGGGGGAGTCCTCAGCCGCCAGCATTAGAGACCAGATCCCTGTCGGCAACACGTCAGGGGCAGAGCAGCCTATTCATTGCCTCGCTCTTGTACAAGCTTACAGTTCCCCGCCAACGGAGCTTCATACTTAGAGAGCTTCCATCAGGAATACCTTCTCAACCTACCAGCCATCCGTATCCCCTTTCCCCATTCCGTTCGACGGCTCAACAACTTACGACACACTCCTTGTACTACGACTGGATTCCTGGCATCTTTCTCACGATGTCCATCCATCCCATACTCACCTTCAAGGCCGGCATCTGCGATGTCGATGTGAGTTCTGGACCCTCTTCCAACTAGACACTCCGTTCGTCTTCATATGCTAACCAACCGAACTAGCAAGCCGCCAAACCATACAAGGTGAAGCCATCGCCACGGCCCGGCTACATCTACCTCTACCAGGGCTCCGATGATGGTACGAATTCCACCGCATCAGCGCCATTCTAAGCGCTCGTGTAATGTGCCCCGCTGACTTCCGTGTGAAGACCTACTGCACTTCTGCTGGCGCGAGCGCAGCGTTCTAGCTGACCAGCCCGAGCTCGACCTAACTATGATTCCTACCGATGGCACCTTTGTACCAGTCGAAACCTCGTCATCGTCTCCCGCGACCGCCAAGACCCAAGGCCGCGTCTTCGTCCTCAAGTTCGAGTCCTCATCTACACGCCACCTGTTCTGGCTGCAGTCGCACCCACAGCACTCCAGCGGCGACCCAACCTGGCTGAGCCCCCGCGATCGCAAGATAGGTGATATTGTGAACAGGATGCTGCAGGGCGAGGAGGTTGATGTCAACGCAGAGCTGGCCTCAGTGCGTAACTCGGGCGGCGGCTCAGGCGGCAGGGACACAGACGGCGATGAGGCCATGGAGGATGCCGCGGGCCACGGTGCTGAGCAGAACGAGCCTGGTAGCGGTGGTGCCGGTGCGGATGCGACAGGCGGTGATGTCAGAGAAGAGGGCGAGGAGTCCAGGGAGGGCGGTGCGGATGGTGCCAGAGCGTAGGTTTTATTTCCTCTTCAAAGACTGCCAATCTCACGATCATCTGGAACGAAACAACCTTAAGAACAATCCTGCAGAGCCATGTACAAAGAGGTGTATTCACGGGAGAAAGGAATGCCACCTGGCATGGCCATCTTGAAGGAAAAGCCGCAAGGCTGGCCGAAAGAAGAAGAATCAAGACGTGGCATCAGGGAAGGGCGTATTGGTCATGTACATTTAGTAATGATACATGGGGAAAGAATGGACTTGACGGACAAAGATACATCTGCTCGTTCATCATCCTCCCTTCCCCATCTCTCTTTCTCACCCATAACTCCGTCACACTCAAGTGATCATTCTGCTAACATAACCTTACAGAGTAAGCGCCATGCCCGACGATGCACAGGCTGCAGTACGAAACTTCCTCGCCTCTCTGCAGGAAGACCAAGGCGGCATGCCCCAGGAGTCCGTCCAGGGCAGGTTTTTCCCGGCGCTCAACGATCTCGTCGACATCCCGAGCACCGTCTCCGTGCTTGCATCCGCCGACGAAGCCTTTTGCCAGAACCTGATCGAAAAACTTCCTCCCACGCTATTCGTGCTTTGGCAGCAGTCCGCCTCCTCCTGGGGCGATGCGGTCGAGATGGAGCCCGGTATAATGGCTGTCAGGGGCGCATTGGCGGACATGAGCCTTGCGCAGAAGAGGAGTCTCATCCAGAAGGTCGTGCGCTCGCCTATGTTCCAACAGGCCCTGGCGAGCCTGAACAATGCGGTGCGGGAGGGCGCCCTGCCGAGCATTGCCGAAGGGCTGGAGGTTATGGTCGATAACGGCGGGCTCATCAGGGGTACCGTAATGCCGCTTCGTGGCGACAAGGCGGTCGAGGCTTTTGTGGATGGTTTGAAGAGAAGTGGACAGAGGCGGCTATAGATGGTTTACGTGTATTGGCTGTTAGCGGGCGCTGCGTTATTTCGGGCGTTTTCTTTTCTTTTGGCCTGGGCTTGAGTTGACGCATACAACTCTCAGGGTATAATTTTAACACTTCCCCCACCGGGGCAATACATACTGGTGAAATGAAAGCATTCTTTGTCCTACTGGATTCGCCCATTGCTTTATTGCAATAATGCTTATTACCAACAAGTTTCACTCAAATTGTATCATGTATTCTCTAAATCAGCATTTATTTATTCAAAGTAAATCTGATTTCAAGCTGGATTCTCTTTGCCACAGCATGTACTGCCCGGGTGGCAAAGTGTTAAAATTATACTCTGAGAGTTGTAGAATCAGTAATGCATGCCTTGTGATGGGAGACAGGATGGAGATACGGAATACCATGCTGCGACCAGGGCTTTGCCTTAACACCTCAGCACAAGTATAGACTGAGAGCGAGAGACGCTGGCTGGCGAGAGAAAGAGATCGATGCTGAGAGGTTCGCAATGGTATTCTTCACCCAGTGTCACCTTACATGTCCCTTGAAAGGGCATACTACCCGGACTATGCAAGCACACAAGCGAATTCTTCCATTATTTTCTCTCACGATCTGCGCCCAACACTTTAACTTGTAACAGAAGCCTATTTAATACGTGTGCTCTCCGTGTTCTTAATTGTAGAGCGGCAATACGGCCGATTTATGGATTGTCCTCCGGGATGGGCTTCCAACAAGGTCACCGGCGCATTCCTCGTGGTGCTCGAATTCTTTTGCTATCATCTATTTCACTCATCACAAAGCTGCACAACGTGTTTCGTCTCTGAGTTTTGTGCAGACGGTAGACTGCTGTGCTTTTACGATCACAGACACAATGTGAGAGCGGGCTGGAATCTGTTCCTTACAATGTAGAATCCTTCGCACAGCTTGAAGTGTCTTGTGTGTGACGAAATAGGTATTTCTATAACTGATAAAAAGTAGCTGAAAAGCAAGGAATTCCGTCGCCACGAGATTGGTCAAAAGAGCCTTCTCTCTTTTCTTGGGGCCGGGGGGGGGGGCGGCGGCGGTGGCACATGAGCTATACCAATCGAAAAAGAATCATGATCCTCGAGAGCCACGCAATCCTACCGCACAACCATCTTTATTTAGCAAAATGGCCCCCCCCTACCAGCTGCCGTGACACGACACCCTTCTCGCACATCACGACTGAATCCGGTGGCGGCAACGGCGGTGGTGCATGCATAACACCACACTCTTTAACACGCAGGGCTTTGGCAAGGCTGGTGGAACGGAGGACAAAGGATAGGCACACACACACACACACACACACACACACACCATGACAACCCATCCAAAGTGCACGTGTGCGCCCTCCCCCCCCCCCTTTCCCCTCCTCCCCTCTCTCCTTCTTCAGTGCAACCGAAGCACAGCAAAAGTTTCCTAGCACGACACACAAAAAGGCAGCCCAGCCCTATGGCCGGAGAGAATTAGCAGCAGTAACCTGCAGCCGGTGCTTTCTCGGTGCTCCTTACCTGCATCTTGGAGGATGTGACGGGTGGTGGTTGGATGGCCATTTAGAAGGTATTATGTAGGGGACAGGCGGTTGGCTCGCTACTACGTAGTATGCATGCATGCATTCCTTTTGTTGGAGAAGAATGTGGTGGGACAGTGCGAAGAAGGTTTTTGTGGGGGGGGGGCTTGTGGCGCACGCCCTCAGGCGGATGTCTCCCCTCCTCCAGTGGTTCAGTGGTCTTGCGGACACCCACCGTTCCCCCCCCACCCCCCCAACCTCCAAACAAAAAAGGCTTGAGGGGGAGAGACAAGGCGCCTATTACCACAGGACTGTACGTACTATGGTATCTCGTGCAGTAAGTTGCTTCGAACCCCGCCGAGCAGATCGATACGGCGGGGGGGGGGGGTTGCAGGGGTCGCTAAGGATCTGCGGCGCGGGTGCTTGCTCACCTGCTGCAGCCCAGGATGGAATATGCGGCCATTGCACTAGTGGTAAATAGTAATAGGCGCTCTTCTGTTGCTGACGTTACTATGTCAGAGTTCACCTACCTTGGGTAGCGGTCGATCCGGACATACGACCAGACTTTTATCGTCGTCTTCTGTAGAATGGTTCGAGAAGGCTGCAGGTCTGATGACGAAGGCCGGACCGGCCCTGTAGGGTTCAGGACCCCTGGCACGGCCTGGCAGCTGGGTTTTGGGGTCCCCTATGGGTTTACCCCACAATTGAGGTGAGGAGGTGAGGTTGTGCAGGGAAGGGCTTGTCATGGGCCCCGGCCCTTCTCTTCTCCTGCTGCACTTTTTACCATGGTACTGGGAGCTGCCACTGCCATGAAGGCACGCCCACCAGGAAACGGAAATATCAGACGATTTTCACTGGGCGTCACCTTCTGGACGAGCCGCCAAGCAATGCATTGCAGAGCAGCCAGAGTCAGAATCAGTGCTATCGTGTGGGGGGAGAAGGGGGGGGAGGATGCAGGTACATGCACGTTCAGGACGCAGCATTGTTCGCAGGATGGGCCGGGAGGAGAAGGAGGAGTGAGGGGGTGCAGGAAATTTTGAGTGCTGAGGGTGGACACGCACGCAACGCACGTAAACGTCTGGCCCCGGAACGGTCTCTCCCTAGAATCGAGATCCGAAGGATGCTGGCGATTCAGGGCCACCGGAGCAGGACACAGGCAGGCAGAAAGGCGGGACGCGAAATCTAGCCGGGCTTGCAGTAGTGCGTGCGTGCGTGCTTTTTAGAACTTGCGCGACGATATGTCTAGCTCCGCTCTACGGGGGTGGGAGGGGGAATTAAAGAAAAAGAAAGAAAAAAGAGGACGACGATGCTGGAGCAGATATAGATAGGCATTGAGGGGAAAAGAAAACTGTTGCGCTCTATTTGCGGAATCGGTCGGAACAAGGTACCGTCGTCAGTCCAGCGCACCTTTTGACGTATCTTGGTTCTACAGCAGATCGCAGGATTTCTCTATTGTGGCAGCGCCTGGTCGGCTAAGAGGCCGTTGCTGCAGGTGAGAAAGACGGGGCAGACCTGGTACGGCCATGTGGTCCAGGTGTCTTGGCAGTCGGCACTGTCTTACACACCGTATTTCTCACAGCGGGGGTTCCCCGATTCTGATTGGACCCGGCGCTCTGGGCAGGACTGACAGGAAAGGGGGGAAACAACCAGAGTTCAATGGTCATGCAACCCTGCAGTCCTCGGCTGGTCCTTGGTCGCATTGAGCTGGGAGGGAGGGAGTTTTGATCTCGCCCTTTTCTCCCCAGAATGCTCAGGACAATAACTTTACTTACCATGGCAGGTTATCGTTGTTTTGTGGAGTCCTTGCCGGTGATTAGGACCTGCAACTTGTTTTTGTAGATCAATCTGTACTGTTCAGTTCACCTTTCAGGTTTTCGCAGGGCTGACTGCTGCTGCTGCGGCATACTGTGCGTGTTGTGTACTATGCATGTACCTGTACGAAAGGGGTCCTTCCTCCTTGGGGGGGGGGCCGCTGATCACGGAGTCTAAACCACGGCAGCTCGTGTCTGACCAATTGCCTCAGCATAACATGTTCTAGGAAGTCATCGGCAGAAGACGTAACGACGTTACCAACCATCCCAGAGAGGTCCCTCAACTTAATTCGGGTGAGCAGGGTGAGGTCAGGTCTACCGGTTTGAATCCTGGTAGACTATTTGTGTGTATAGTACTTTGTACCATGAAGTGACTCCAAAATGAGGGGTCAGGTCGAAAAAAAATCGAGCGTCGCGCTTGCTCGGCTATCGCTAGGCCCGTCTGTCAGTGCCTGGATCACGGAATAATTGCTTTTGCAGCGGAAGCAGATGACAGTTCCGGGGGGCGAATTGTACTCTTTGTATTCCGTAAACTACGTACATACATAGATTGATTTGCAGACGACAACCCCTCCACTGGATGGTCTCATATGAGAAATCACCAGATTTTAGTGATTCAGCAGCACCTCGTCCTCCTTGTCATGCATGCCCTGCACAAATTGGAAGTGTGTCAGTAGGCAGGAAACCACATGGTACGGCTAAGCCAATTTAACGCTTACGCTCAGCTTCCCAACAGGGCCTGCCGCCGCCCCCGCCTTCATCCCACTCCTCCTTCCATGGGTTCCTTGGGGGGGAGAGAAGAAGGGGGGGGGGGATTTTAGGCACTACCCCGTATACACAGTACACTCACCACCCATTTACTGGACTGACTTGAACTGACTGCAAGACCCAGATGACCCAGACCTGTTCGAGCCACACACCTTGCAGCGCTGCATGTCGAGGAACGAGCTTAGAAAGGGTCGCCTCGCTTCGATGATCCTTCTACCACCATCAAGCACACTGTGTGTCGCGCACATTTCCCTCGCCTAACCATCCTGAGCATGTACAGTACTACTTGTCTTGCGAAAGTACCTCCTCCTCCTCTGCACTTGCACCTCCTTGGCCGCCATCGTGCCCCGAACGCCTCCTTACCTCCGCAGATCCGTCAGCTCCTTCGCCTGCGACTCGCACGTCAGTCTGGTCTGGTGGTTCGACCTCGTCCCTTCCAGACAAAGCTGCTGCTTGCCCGTCGTCCTCCTCCAGCTCTGCGCCGCCGCCCCTTTCTCGACCTTGCAGAACCACCGATTGTCCCCGGATGATCTAGCAGATCAAGTACCAAGACCAAACCCAAGAACAAACCCACCGCGCCCAGTCCTAGCCTCGCTCGCTGTCGAGAAGCGCGACGGGTAACTCCGCGCCCGCGACTCTTGCTCTGCCGCCCGGCCCTTTTTTTCTTTTTCTCTCTCTTCTTTCCTTTCCTCTTCCCTTTTATTATTATTATTGTTTTTGTTTTGGCCCGTCGCTTCGATACCTCTCTCACCCGCCAACGATCCATCTCCGTCGAGTGGGCAGACCCACGAGACCTGCGCCTTCCGGATGTTGGGTCCTCGAGCCTCGGCGTCGTCCTGAGCTCCTTGGGTCCGACCGGCTAGCCGGGTCGACGCCCCCCCCCCTTCCCCCCTCTCCTTCCGGCAACCTCGCCTTGCGCACGACCTTGCTGTTGCGCTCACATCCTCACCATGTCGGGGTTGATCAAGAAGCTGCGAAGCGCCAGCGGTGTAAGTCAAGAGAGCCACGACGACTCGCTAGAATGCGCCACTGCCCGGAGAAAAAGAAACAAGGACATAAGAAGAGAAAGGGAACAACCGGGACCCTGCGCGCCTCGCCCGGGACACAAAAGTATGCCGGCTGACCCAAAGATCGCAGGGCGCTTCAACGGCACCGAAAGACCCCGCTCTCAAGTCTAAAAAGGATGAGCCACCCGTGGAGAAGACGCCTCTGGAAAAGATGCTACAGAATGCAGGGCCGTTGCGGGAAGATGGCAGCGACAAGTTCTTTGGGCTGGAGAATGTAAGTCCTCTTATCCATCTGGGAGGTTCTGCATGTTGTTGGTACAGCTGCTAACTCGGGGCCTCTCTCTCACACAGTTTGGCAATACATGGTACGAGACCCGGCCCCGATCGTTGACCCTCGAACTTTGTACACTGACTGTGGGACAGTTACTGTAATTCGATAGTACAAGCACTTTACTACTGCGAAACGTTCCGGCAGAATGTCGTCGATTACCCCCTACAACCACCTTCAGATACACCGGATGGGCGGCCGAAAAAGGTCAACGTCACCATAAGACCGCCTCCGAACCCCAATGCCGCCGGTGCGAACAAGCAGAAACCCCTGACGGCCGCCCAGGCCATGCGGGTGAGGCAGCAGATCAGTGCCGGCCAGTTACCGCCCGGGCAGCAGAAGCCAGAGGACAGGCCAGACTCTCCAGAATACAAGAAGAAGCAGGCCATGATCAAGGGGCCAGTGCTGGAGCTGGGTCAGGGGAACAGTGGCGCCTACGGTATGGAGGAGAGCACCTTCACGGGTCTCAAGGACATATTCAACGCATTGATAGAGAGCGACACGAGGACAGGCGTGCTGAGCCCCCAGCGATTTCTCGAGATCTTCAAGCGGGACAACGAGGCCTTTCGCAACCAGAACCACCAAGATGCGCATGAGTTCTATGGCCTGGTCCTGAACGACGTGATAGCCAACGTGGAAGCGAACGCGAGACGAATGCAGGGAGCAGACATGCTGGGTGCAAATGGACAGGCGCACTCCCTCGACGGCGCGACCGCAGCACTGATGAAGGCGCAACAAACTGCAGGGGCCATGTCACCAGGGACTGGCTGGGTACACGACATATTCGAGGGTGTCTTGACGTCGGAAACAAAATGTCTGGCCTGTGAGACCACATCACAGAGGGACGAGACATTTCTGGACCTCTCTATTGATCTCGAGGAGCACTCATCTGTGACGTCGTGTCTGAGAAAATTCTCGGATGAGGAGATGTTGTGTGAAAGGAACAAGTTCCACTGTGACCAGTGCGGTGGTCTGCAAGAGGCCGAGAAGCGGATGAAGATCAAGAAGTTGCCCAAGGTCATGGCCCTGCACCTCAAGCGTTTTAAGTACACCGAGGACTTCACCCGGCTGCAAAAGCTCTTCCACCGCGTCGTCTACCCATATCACCTCCGCATGTTCAACACCACGGACGACGCGGCCGACCCCGATCGACTCTACGAATTGTACGCAGTGGTCGTTCATATCGGCGGCAATGCATACCACGGTCACTACATTGCGGTCATCAAGACGCCGGACAGGGGCTGGTTATTGTTCGACGATGAAATGGTGGAACCGGTCGACAAGCATTTTGTGCGGAACTTCTTTGGGGACAAACCCGGCATGGCCTGTGCATATGTCCTTTTTTACCAGGAAACAACGCACGAGAAGGTCATGGCAGAGCAAGAAGAGGAGGGTCTTGAGGAGGTCAGGATAGAGCGCGAGAAGGCCGATCTAGCTCTGGACCGCCTGAAGACCAACGGCAACGGCGAGGCCAAATCGCCCTTGACCAGACAGGTCACAACACCCACCTCCCCGACGGACGAAAAGGACAATTTTGCCATCCTCGATCATGCAGAGACAGCGCCTGGGACTCTTGATGGGCCGCAGGTACCACCAATTCCGGAAGAGGTCCCTCCGCCCATCAAGATGTATCCGCTGAACCCAGCACCCCCACCACCCCCAGCCGTCGAACTCGGCACCCCCTCCACTCCGGTGACAGCGTTAAGGGCGGATACATCACTGCAGTCGCCCAAGCCGAGCAAGGAAGACAAGAAATTGGAGAAGAAGGAACAGAAAGCCGCAGAGAAGGCGCGCAAACTCGCGGAGAAGGAACACCTGAAGGAGGAAGAGAAGCGCCGCAAGGAGAACGCTAAACACATCCAACAGATGCGCAAGAAGAACGACGAGGATCTACAGCGAGCGCTGGCAGAGAGCAAGGCCATGTCGGCTGCGGAAGAGAAGCAGCGCAAGAAGAGCATGGCCGCAGAGGCGATCCCTCCTAGTCCTTCGACTCCCACCCACACAGGTCATCATCTGCTGGACCGGGCGAACAGAGGTAGCAAGTCGCTGAGCCGCAAGTCGCTCAACATGAGCTGGCTAGGAGGCGGCTCCAAAGAGAAAAACAAGGAGAAAGACAAGGACAGGGAGGACATGACGGCGATTCTGGAAAATGGTAAGGAAGCAGACCCCGAGAGCGAGCCTTCCGAGTCGGCGGTGGTCTTCAACACCGTCGACTACAACGGGAGCGAGGGGGCTCGTTCCTCTTCTAACGCGGATAGGCCGTCGGATAAGCCTGACTCTGCCAAACAACCACTGAGGGAGCGTTTCAGCTTCAGCATCGGGAAGAAGAGGAGTACCGTGTTTTCCTAAGGAATCAGGCTCACATCGTCTCCGACACCGTCTCTCCGATCTTTGCGGGTGGGAACGAGTGACCGATGATGACGTTCACGGGTTCGGTATTTTTCTTGGGGTCTTTCTTTTTTTTCTTTTTTTCTTTCTCTCTGGCTCTCTGGATACCATGGAGAATCTTCCAACTCGTGTGGACCATGGCAAAAGGCGGGGACACAAAAAGAAAAAGAAAAAGGCCAGCGCTTGGGACTACTTGGCCTTCTCTTATCTACGTTTCTTGCGTATCATGATGATTGCTTCGAGTCGTTTCCGGCAGTCCCTAACAACAAAACAAAAAAGCATTTTCGTCACTGGGAGGCGAGGCTCTCCTCGTTCAGCTACAGTGAGTGAATAGTTGGCTGGCTGATTGGTCCTGCCGACCAGCTGCAGCAGAGCACCTGTGATTGCACAGAGCGGGTTGAGCTGGGCTTTGTTCAGGTCGGCGCGGTGGGTTTTGTATGTACATACTCTTGCAGCAACTTTTCTCCCTCGATACCATGCTCTGCAGCTGCCGGTTATACATACACATACAACTTATATACGCCGAAAGACAGCGCTAGAGGACGGGCACACAAGCGGGCAGAGGTAGACCTATGATGGAGGTCATCCGATCTTGATTAGATATTCTCGGCGCAGATGTGTGGGAGAGCGTGTGTCTTGAATAGTTTGTTGTTGTATGATAGAGAATTCGCCTAGCCATGTTCTAGGCAGGGGATGAATTGAACCCCTCCGAAGTCTAATACCTATATCGTGATACCTTCTCTGACGCTCTCCTCTGCGTGTACCTTTGTTTCCGTAACGCCCCGACGCCATGCACCACCACTTCACCCGTCTCTCGTGGGTAGCGCGAGCCAGAGGGGTAATTTCATGTAATCAAATCGGGTCTCGTCAACCTGGCCTGTCGTCCTTGGTATCAACATGTCCGGCTGTCCATCTCCACCGACACAGCACGAGCACATTCCCCAGGCACCTCTCTCTCTTTTGGTGTCTTGTCCGGAGAGAGGGTGTGAGAGGATGGGAGAGAGGGAGAGGCCAACGTACTACTTCCGGCCGGACTCGTTGAGGCCGCTGACATTTTCCCGAGATACGAGCGTGCTCTTGTGTCTCCCGCTCTCCGCCTGGCCCTTGATATGTTGGCCTGCTACAGCTTCCTCTTCCACCGCACAGCCAAGTCACTATCCGAGGATAAGCTCGTAGACTATTATCAGGGTGTTGAAGATAATCAGGGGTACTGTCCCGCGACCCTGTCAGCATAAACACAGAGACAGACACATTCGAGGACACAATAGGAGCGATCTCCTCGCCCCAGGGCACCGTCGCACGCACGCACCTCTCATGATCATCCGCACGCTTGCTATCAAGCTGATTATTTTCCCCTTGACACTCTGGTCAGGCCCTGACTGCCCAAAGGCAGGATCGTGAGATTTTGCAGAGAAGCCGACTACAGGGGGGGAGGGGTCCGAAATATTAGCCTCGCCCTCTTGTCTGTTTCAACAGGAAAGTGCCTGGGTATTGTCCCGGCCTCGTAAAGGTCCAGGCATGATGGCCTTTGGCTTTCGGACAGGAGAATGGTAACAACGTACTGCGCGCAAGGAAACGGTCTTCGGAGAGGATGGCGATGGCGTTGATCAGGAGGACGATCACTAGATTGAGAGTATGCTGTCAGCGCCCATGCTCCAGAGCAGTGCCTTGGGAGTTCTCTTTCTCTTACCATAAATGAGACTGCCGAGGGCGGCCATGTTGACTGGGTGTTGCGGTCCCTCTCGTAGCCGCGCTGGAGTTGGGAGAGAAGGGCTGGGTTTCTTTGAAAAAGGAGGACGGCGATGTAGATCTCTTGTTGAGGTTGCAACAGGAGGAGCTGTCGGGCAGGGAAAGGGAGGGCAGGCAAATAGGCACACAAGCAAGGCAAGGAAGGCAAGGCTACCTGTTCGTCGCGGGCTGAGCGCCTCTGAAAGCTGGCCTTGCGCGCATCAACTTGTCACCAAGACTAAGGTTCCAGGGGTGAGCCCCTGTCGACGCACTGACCAGGTGCTAGCTTAGTGCGGCGCGCCTACCCTCCCGGGGCCCTCTCTCAGCTCTAGCCACCGGCAGGAGAGAACGCGCATGGCCCGGAGCTGCCTTGAGCTCTGACGAAGCGACCAGCCTGACTTGAGCAGTGTTGCGTCCCACGCAGTTCAGTTACATACCAAACCACCATCCTCTCCCATCGCCAGTCAACCCTACCTCCACCACCACCACCACCCCCCGAATCCTCTCTATTGCCATAATCTACAGCTGACGGCACTCTCTCTTGTGCATTTTCGTCTCGACAAATAAGCCAAGCATCTTGAGGGGAGTCGATCACATACGACGTCAACGATGGACACCCTCGTTGCCAGATACACAAGGCCCGCCTACGCCCAGAACGAAGGCCTCACCGAGCAAGATGAGCTGGACATCAGCGATGCCGTCCCAGGCCCATCTCTGAAGTTTGCCATGCCTCCAGTAGCTCAGGTAAGAGCAACTTCCCCCACCACCCCAGACCTCTCTAGCTCCTCCTCTTGTTGCAGCCTACTCGCAGCACCTTGCAGCAACAACCTCCCCTCCCACGCAGTGGACCGCCATTTAACTAACCTGTTCTGTTTCTCACCAACCCAACAGCCCTCTTCCTGGCTCCGTGCTGCAACCGACGACCGTTCGAACCCGCAATGCCCCATCAAGATTGCCCACGGCACAACAACCCTCGCCTTCCGGTTCCAGGGCGGCATCATCGTGGCCACGGACTCCCGCGCAACGGCGGGCAACTGGATCGCCTCGCAGACGGTCAAGAAGGTGATCGAGATCAACAGCCAGCTGCTGGGCACCATGGCCGGCGGCGCTGCTGACTGCCAGTACTGGCTGGCCTGGCTGGGCATGCAGTGCCGCCTCCACGAGCTGCGCCACAAGCGGCGCATCAGTGTCGCCGCCGCCTCCAAGATCCTCGCCAACCTCGTCTACCAGTACAAGGGCATGGGCCTGTCCATGGGCACCATGTGTGCCGGCGTCACCAAGGAGGAGGGCCCTGCCCTGTACTATATCGACTCGGACGGGACCAGGCTCGCCGGCAACCTCTTCTGCGTCGGCTCCGGCCAGACATTCGCCTACGGTGTGTTGGATGCCGAGTACAAATACGATCTGACCGAAGAGGAGGCCCTGGAGCTGGGCAGCCGAAGTATCCTGGCCGCGACGCACCGTGATGCGTACAGCGGTGGCTTCATCAACCTGTACCATGTCAAGGAGGAGGGCTGGGTCAAGCATGGCTTCAGCGACACGAACCCGATCTTCTGGAGGACAAAGCTGGACAAGGGCGAGTTTACGAACGTCACGAGCAACCTGGATTGAGGGGGAAGAGCGCGAGGGCTGATGGTGGCGCATAGAGCTGGATCTGGATGACGAGAGGTAGAGAGCAGCCATGAGACAAGACCTTTGGCATGAACCTGTCGTCGAGTCTCTCTCTGCCTGGGCAAAGGCATGGTGGCTACTATTCAGTCATGCCGTGCCATGTATCTGTACAATAAATGATGACACTCTGACACTGGTTCCTCCGTCTTTTCTTTTTTCTTTTTGTTTTTACTGAACGCTATATCGTCTAGCACACAGTGATCAATTATCGACAGCTAGCCATACCCCCCGCAGGACAGCATGACCCCCATTCCTGCCAGTACATATAATAACAGCACAACGCATATGCCTGAGGGCCTTCGTGACAAGTTGCCCTATGAAGTCTTGCAAATCGCTCCTCAGATTTGCCCAATCCCCCCCCCCCCCACCTTTCCCTCCCCCTTCCCCCTTCACTTTCCCTTAAATAACGACTTGAACCTCTTGAACACCATCAAAGGCTGTTGCGGCGGCGGCGGCTCCTCCAGATGCCCCGCGAGGTTGACCTTGTTCTCATCCTCGGGTCTCTTGTCGTCGCTGCTGCTGCTGCTGCTGCTGCTGCTTCCCGTTGACCCGTCTCGCTTGTGACTTAGACTATGCAGGGTCAGTATTCGGCAGACGAGTACTCTTTGGGGGGGGGGGGGGAGAACACCAAAAAAAAACGCATGAATGTACCTAAGGACTGTCACTTTGTTTCCCTATCTCTATATATGTACATACTTCTTTTTGGGTAGAGAGAATGAAACCATGATTCGGTGATCCTCAAAAGACGTCCTCCACTGCTTATTCCAGGCGTTCCCCCCCCCCCGAAGACTCTCGAGACAAGGAAGGAAACAAAGGTTCCAGGGTGAAGATAGGTGGTGCTTACCTGCTCCCAAGACGACTTGGCTCGGTGAGCCGTCGTATCGTCCGGCTTGATGTCGCTGGTCGGGCGCTCCTCATCTACTGGAGCGGCCGACCTAGAGGGTGTCCAGGCGGCGACGGCGGGGCGCTGGGCAGACCTAGGGGGGGTTCGTTGTGGCATGGGGAGAGGCACCGGCATTGGGTGTTTCGAGCACTGGTGTTGTTGCGTAGGGTGTTGCTGCCGACATCGTACTTGGGGGTCTTCTGCGTCGAGAGGGTCTTGTCATTCTCCAGGCTGGGTGACACGTGGTGTCCGTTGCTGAGGCTCGGGACGCCCCCGGTCTCTCAATTGCGGGCTTCGTGTTTGCCAGACTTTTCGACGACCTTGCTCGACGACTTATCGCGTTCCTCGCCTAGACTAGTTGTGTCCCTCCGTAGCAGATAGAGGGACGGAGTCTTTCACCTCGTGGAGAGCTACCTTGTGCTCGTCTTCCTCTTCCATACTCGTCTCCTCTGGCGCAACAGGCCCAGATCCCGCTACATGGGCCTCGTCGCTCTGCCTGAGTCGGTGGGCTCGCTCGGTAGCTGCATCTGTCCCTGTGGGCGTGATAGATTCAGAATGCGGGATCCAGCAGTCCGCCCCGGAGATGATTTCCTCGATACTCCAGGTATTAATTGGCGTGAACTCGTGGCTCGAAACCCAGCCGTCGCGGTACATCTCTGCTCCGGCGTAAGCGATCATGGCGGCATTATCGGTGCAGAATCGCCGGCTCGGTGCGATCACCGTGACGTCCTTGAAGCCGCGGGCTGCGAGGATGGACTGGGCGACTTTGCGTAGGAACATGTTGCTTGCCACACCCCCGGACAAGACGAGAGTCTTTGGGCGCTGTGCTACCAGTTCCTCGTCGCTTTGTAGGGCCAGGATGACTCTGCTCACTGAATAGTTGTTTCTGGATCAGTATTTTTCTTCGGAGCTCGAGCAAGGCGCATGGTAATTCATGCATGAGAAAGCCTTCCTGAACTGGTCTGTGAATGGGCCATGAACACTCACTAACGTGCTCGAAAGCAATTCTCATTGTATGAAGAGCCAGCTGTCGCCTCTCGTCATCCGACATTCCAGGGTTTTGGAGCAGAATTCGCAAGGTATTACCATGAAAAGAGGTGAAATTGTATTCCATCTCCTTGGACTCTGCCAGCGGTGGCCTGATCTCCCATCCATACCTGGACCTGTAGTTTAGAATCTCGTCGCGACGCCTAGGGGGAGCAGCGTAACTGGCTGCCGGGTTGAGCCTTTCCACGAATTCCTCCATAAGTTTCGGATAGACGACGGTCGTGGCATCCTTCGGAACAAAGCCCTGGGGCAATACCTCCCTGGCAAATTTGTCCAGCACGTCGCCTAGAGCAACACCTTTCACCGAAGCCAGGATCCGGTGGCTGAGGACCGACTTGGTATATACCAGCATCGTGTGCTTTCCGGATACAAGAAGTGTGAGAAAGGGGTACCTGTGTGCATGGCTGCCGATCGGTAGGGTTGGGTCCAACTCTCCCTCCCTGCCAGGCGTTAGAATAACCATTGGGTAGTAGGCCAAGGTAGGAGAAGGGGCTTCGCGTACATCAGCGGGGTCAGGGCATGTGCCTGCATATGCTGCATGGACCAGATATTAGACATGTCTATAATTTAAAAACATCCTGGGGGACCTGGACCACATGTAGGACCACTTACGTGAACACCGATGACCGGTACTGACCAGGCAACGGCGCTGTCGGCAATTTCCAAGGGTCAGCATCTGGCAGAGGAACAGGGGATGAGTGAGCATCTGGCATACTGCCTGTCTGCACTTGAGAATGGAATATACATACAGTGCCTCTATATCGACATCAATGGTCAGCCATCCATGATCTTGAGACCAAGGCCCTCATCATCTGCCAGCTGGGAAGATGGGATACAGGAGGACCTGTCACTTAC
This sequence comes from Cryphonectria radicalis, assembly GCA_014849355.1. Classification (NCBI taxonomy): domain Eukaryota; kingdom Fungi; phylum Ascomycota; class Sordariomycetes; order Diaporthales; family Cryphonectriaceae; genus Cryphonectria; species Cryphonectria radicalis. Next base: position 35,117 of record JACWQW010000114.1, on the reverse strand, counting down.
TAGCCATATTCACACCGACGCTGAGACAGCCGCCCATGCCAGGACCTCGGGTCACGGCTATCAGATCTGGTTTTCCAAAAAGATATGGTGGTGATGATGCCGAGAGGGCTGCACTAAAATTGAGGCCACGAGCCGAAGAGGACTTCACTTCTTCAGTTGATATGGGAATATATCCGGTATTGTGGGTGGCGGGGACCAGCAACTGCATCGCCTTGTGGACGAGTGCGGGCAAGCTATGCATTCTCGCGTGATTAGCACAAGGTCACTTTCCTCCTTCAAGCCTCTCTTGTCTGATCCGTTGGCCGTGTGAAGAAGAAGAAGAAGAAGAAGAAAAACTCACTGCTTGGTATGGCTCTTCACAGCCTCTACCGGATGGATTCCTCGGAGTTCATGGTTGGGACAAGAAATACGTTCGCTGTAAATTAGGTGGGCAGGCTTGGCCCGAAAATTGCACTTGAACAGAGCAACGCATGTGTCGTCCGCTGAGGTCTCAATAGCCAGCACCCTGAGGGGCCTCCGCAAGAGACGAGGGTGTTCGGGCAGGGCGGGACGACAGAGGGTGGGTGTACCCGCCAGCCTCAGCAAGGCGCGTTGCTGCATCATCTTGTGAAGGTGATCATGGGAGGTGAGGCCTATCTAAAAGTCTCAAAATGCAGAAGAAGGTAATGAGACCATCGTGCCACGGGCAGGCCGAAGCTGTGCGTCTTCAAGGGTCGCACCGTGGGAGTTAAGAGCAAAAGGATCCAAAAAGAAAAATCATGTAAAGTCAAATTGTGTATTTGACTGTGCCGGATCTTCCTGCCGGCATATAAAAGATCGTTGAACGGAAGATTTGGACAGTGTGGTAACAAGCCAATTGGTATGTCGTGTTGTGGTATAAAGAAGTGAGTGAGCCTTTGACGATTGAGGCTGATGAGAAATGTTGGAAGAAGAAGAAAAAGTTACTAGTACCAGGAGCCTCGCTGCACAGTAGGCGCGCCTCCGCATCCCTGCCACTGAAAGACACTGGACCCTGCCTGCCTGCACTATTTACCCCAGGACTTGTCAGGACCCACTTGTACATACCACTGTGGTACTCTAACCCCGTTGCCCCTCGGCTGATCAGTATCAAAAGGCTCTTTCCTGCCAGTTCCCCCAAGGCCAAGACCAAAAAATTAGAACTCCTTGATCTCGTAGACCTCATAGCCAGGTTCTTCAAAAGGGTGAGTCCTAGAGTAAAGGGAAAAAAGAAAAGAAGAAGAAAAAAACTTAGTCTTTTTCCCGCTGCCACCACGAATGAATACGACACGAGAGAGAGGGGAAGGGGGGGGACCAACTTCTTCAAGGCCTCCACTGCCTTCTTAGCACACTCTTCACCGAGGCAGAGCGTCTCGACTCTAGCTTCTTCCACCTTCTCAAGGGTGCCGACCTTGCCGATGTTTGGGTTTGCCGTGTCTCCTGGGCGGAATTGGCCAGTTCCGATGGTCTGCCAGGCACATTCGGTGTAGTTCCCGGAGCCTGGATAGCGCCCGGCGCCGGCAGCAAAGACAGCCGTCTTTACAGCTTCCAGAGCGGACAGGGGAACGAAGAAGACAAGCTTGTATTTCGTCATGATTATGTTCTTTTCTGTCTCTGCTCTATCTCGTGCAGGTCTTTGTTGTTGAGAGGAAGCTGAAAGGTTGAGAAGAAGTGTTGCCCTGGGTTGGTGTTATCAGCAGTGAAGAGGTAGAGAGGGAGAGAGAGAGAGAGAGAGCTTAATGTACTAGTTCGCGGGGAAACGTGCTGTGGAGACAGGACCTGAGACAGTCCCCAACGTCCACTATAGTTGCCTGTCTTCCCCGTACTGGGTGCATACTTCGTAGTATGTAAAGCCGCCTGATTCAGCCAAGGGAAGAAATTTGATGACAGAGCTCAGAAATTCTCTTTGAACTCGAAAAGAAAGTTCTTGCTCCACTGTTGAAGCTCAAGCCTTACGCCCATATCAAGGCAACGCGGGAGGCGATGTCTACATCAGACGAGACTTGAATTATTTAGCTTGCAGCAGTCAGTCAATTCATCCAGACTAAGAGGCCATATCAGCACCACCATATTAGGGCACTGGCCCCTCGGGCAGCAGTCTGTCTAAAGCCTCCATCAAGTTTTGGGTCTTAGACGCTCTGCTTCTGGGTTCCTCCGTTGGTTGTACAAGATCATTTGTTCCCGACTTCCAGTTCTGCTGTACATCATACAGAAGTGTATGTAGGACACAAGTCCCGGCAGTGTAATCAAGATCAACTGGGCCCTTCGCCCATTGCTCGAGATTCCCGCAACATCGTAGGCCCCGGTTCCTGATCCGCGCTGGTGAACGTCGGCCGATCCGGGCCGCTCCGGGCCGCAATGAAACGCCCAACACCGAGTCGTGGAGAGGCCCGCAACTGGAAAACACACAAAATGTACTACATAAATCTCCTCGTGGCGCCATAAATTTATCAAACTATCCAAGTGCGCAAATGGTTCAGTGGTAAAATCCATCTAGTACCTGTAAATTCTTTTTCCCGCAAAACATCATTCTTGCTGGCAAGGATCTGTCTACGCTCAAGTCAGCTCGCCTGGCATGTCTTGCTCTGATTTCAACCTACGAGACGCCGCTGATCCTCAACGCTCCACGTGGCTGATTCTACCACAGACCAGATCTCGGCATCATCAAGCTTCCAGACCTGAACCTCATATTATGCCTCCCCACCGAGCAATACTTTCAGGTACCCAATGTGATATCACGACTGTTTCTACAACGTCCTGCCTCCGGACATGCCCTGCCTGCTCTGTCCCTTACCCATCAGTTCGATCTTTATGGACAGCTAAGTGCTAGCCGGGGGTCTGGAATCATCAGTGTCCGTCTGCAAGGTGTGGATAGGGTCTGGAGCTTCATAGATCCTACTCAGAACCCACTAGGTCTATACAAGGGCCAACTCTCCCAACTCATGGAAAGGGTCTTGCCAAAGACACTCGAACCGACCCCTCTCGAAGCCCCAACCGTACTACCAAAGTTTCCGCCGATCTAGGTAGGGGAATGGGTCCTATTTTGCATTTACCCAGGTACCCTAGGGTAACTCTGAATGGAATTATCATAGGGCGTTAAAGGTAATATCAATTTTACGTTTGTGGAAGTTTGATATAAAAGTCTTAATCAGCTTTTTACTATATTCCCATCTTACATCCATAAAGTCATTCTAGGACACATTCGACAAGATCTGAATTATTTGGAATGCTGGAAATTGTCTGGCGCAAAAGGCCTCGAAGCCTTACAACTTGAGTAAGTCCAGAAGGTGATTCTTGAGAAACCTACATAGCTAACAACTTGTTATTTTTATCTGAGGCTCAAATTTAAGAACGAGAAAAACTGGATCGTGTTTCACCACTATGGATTATCTTTTGAATGGCATATTGGTCCCAGCATGTGGCAGTGACCTGTAGACTGGTGCCCGCTATGCTAACGCCTTATAACGGCAGGGGCTGCCGTTTGTTAAACCTCTTGCTTTTCTTATTTGATTCAAATAAACAGTCCCTATGAAGCCAAGAGCCCCTCAGACCTCAGCCTGGAGCGGCACCACCCGATCCTGTCCAGAACACGCTCGGCGTCGAATATTACAGATATCGCACCTAGGTAGGTACTAGGCGCGACTCGTCCGCTCTGGAGGACCCAGAGCTGGCACCAGTAGAGGCCGGTGTGAATCAAGAAGTTCAGGAAGAATCGAGCCGTCGGAGTCAGACCTGGCCCGCCACCAGTTGGCCGATGGAGGTAAGCCGCTTCGACATCTTTCGCATTTCCCGCTTTCCGTTTCCTGCTTGTCCTATCCCTTTCCCGAATTTCGTTTTTTCAAGCCCCGTCCGATTTTTATAAGAAGCTGAGGACCAGTCAAGGACAGAGGAGGCACCTAGATCTGCTGCCGTCGCCCGTCGCCCGTCCACCAGGAACCCAGACAAAATCGCAAGCACGCGAGAACAGGGTTATCGTGATCAGAGATCCAGAGACAACTAATGAGCATTTTTTTGTAACCAAAGAGTATAGTAATGGGGAATTACTATGGCTGCTCATAAGAAGTAGCAGCCACTAGAATATTAGTACTAGGGAGGAAGTTACTTATAAGCAGCCGATAGGAAGTGAATACAATAGAAATACTTAGGAAAAGGAGATCAGAATCATAAGAAGGATCTCATATATAGGCCAAACTCTAGATTGCTCAATTAAGCACTGCATGCATAATTACTAAATGCACCCTAAGAATCATATTGTCCGGCTCTATTCTTCCAGGATCTCACCATCGCCTCTCCTTTACTTAGAATATATGCTGTTCGGGAACCTGGAGGACGCGCACGAGAGGATCTCTTTCTCATACGAGGAATGCGTGAGGATCGTGCTTGCCCTTGCCTCTCCTTTGCCGTCATGAGTCCCTTCCACGGGAGATTCTTAGTCGAAAGTGAAAGAAGGATCGATTTTATGCTCCGGGGATAGACAAACAATCTCCAAAGCAGTGCTCTGTGTATTCTTCTCTCTCCTCTCCAAGGCACCGATCGCCACCATGTCGGCCGCGGCATGGATATCAGCTATTGCATCTCTGCTGATGGCGATCATCGCCTTCATAATGATAACAGGTACGTTCAAAATTCCTGACGTCTCGTCCTTCTTGGAGAGACACGGGATTATTCCCGAGGCTCAGGCCGAGAAGGACGAGAAGCTTCAAGCACTGGAAGGCCGGGTTGTGGCTTTGGAACGAACAGTCTACAACCCGGGCGACTCTTTCGATGATGAAATCGATGAATTGCTGACGCTGTAAATGTAGAGGCCTTTTCCGGTCGGGCCATCGATAGACCGGGGGGTGGGTGGCCGTGGGACCCAGCAGCGTCTCACACCGTGCAGTGGTTGCTGGGCTGAGTAGCCTCTCTCCAGCAGAGAGGTAAAACCAAGATGAGATGTCGACCTAATTGTGGCCTGCTCGCGGCCAACGCATTCCCAGCATGCCTTCGGAAGCCTATTCAAGGTGGGTTGTGCACGAGACACTTTGCATTACGGGCGCGGTCTATCTGGTCGCTGGTCGCTGACATCTATCCATGCATGTTGACAGATGCACAACAGTCTTCACCCAGCCCATCGCCTCATCATCATGCTTCTCCGGAAGATCCATCCGGAATTTCATACTCAAGCTCGCAAAGCCTTCGTCATGACTCAACACGTCTCCTTTCGGGCCCTCTCTGGGACACAACCTTGAACATCCCTCTTGTCTTCCCGGATACGATCATCGGCGCGGGACAGGAGGGGCCGCTATCAGATTGAAGTTCCAGGCCCTTTCTCATCAGTCAGGAAAGTTGACTACATTTCCATCGCCCTTCCATCGACAGATCCCTCGAAGTACATATCTCGAATAGTCCCGGGATAGTAATACACAAGTGGCCCGTCAGAGAATTCATTCTGCCTAGTCCGAATATGTGCCGTCCATTGTTGGTTGAATGGGGATGTATACGATCCGAGGTCGTACCAGGAATAAATCGTTAATATACCAGGATAGGCCAAGACGGTATAATCCGTTAGACAACGTTTGCAGTGACCGGTAAATGTCTTTCCAAAGCTGGCAAATGCAAGATGAATATCTTTCGAGAGGCCGTCCAGTCCAAACACTTGTGATATCCTATTATCAGGTCGACGCCCATATATTTTGGATGGCATAATGATCATATGTGGACAGATGTGTTCCAATCGAAGTTCGTAAGGGGAAACTGCTGCTATATCGTTTCGAAACTCACGTTTCACCTGAAGGAGAAACCTTTCAGCAAAAACTTTCGGTACAGCGTAATAAGTCAATCGTAGTCGATAATAAGGAGAGCTCGTCTTTTCGATCGTAAATGGCGACATGATATTTACAAGATATCTTTGGTTAATAGATCCCATTCGAGTAAACTTCAGAGCTAGCTGAACGTGCGTATGTCGGAGAGGATAGATACGATCAAATTTGAGACCATCTCGTCGCTGGCATAGGGGGACCGATCCATAGTCTTCTGGTCTTGGTCTATCCCATTTGTTAATCATATGGAGCTTGCCACACGATCCGCAGACCCAATGGTTTGGTAGTACATAAGCAAGCCCGGTCCAGAAGTTGATTCGTTTGGTATGAGAAAACCGCTGAAAAGCAAGTTTCCAGTTTCTCTTGGTAAGCTTTCGAAAAGCCCTGCAGGTCTGTGAGAGAAGGAATTCGTCATGTAGGTCGAGGTGGTTGATGATCTCCATGAGGATTTCGTTCGGGACTTCAAGGATAGGCGGACACGCAGCTTCTATTGCGTTGCTGTTTCGCTTAAAGCGACGCTCCCTGAAGGACAACAGCCATCGGACGCAGTCCATAATGATTCGCTCAGTTTCTGTAGATATACGAGGATGAGGATGCCCGTGTAGGTATTGGTATTCGTCAGATTTAGGTGTGGACGGGCCTAAGACCACATTTAAACGACGTGCTGCGGCGTGCGGAGCGGAAGGCACTACGGTATCAGACGGCCCACAGGGTTCTCCGCGGGTAAACACACGGACCGGACCAAGTACGGGTTGGTTACATATAGTGCGTTGTGTTCTCGCACGTGCAACTGTATTTGGCTGGCGCAAATCGCTCGCCTGCTTAGATCGCCGGGCTCTGACGTGCGCGAAGATGGGCGGTCCGCTCGGAGTCCCATCCGTCAATGGCGTGGTTCCCATCCCCAGAGCGTTGAGCGCGATCCGCAATGCCGAGCATCCAAAAATGCATTATATTTAATTATTTTAATTAATATCTATCTTAATCATATATTTTTAAGTTATGAAGTAACAATTGCTGCTAATGCCTAGAAGCGGCAGGACCCTGTGGCGGGTGGCCCGTGCACCTATACGAATTTAAGGTTCCCTATCCGGGACGAAACAGGGAGAAAACTTAGACTAATACAACCACCCCATACTACACTTCCCGACTCCACCCCTTGAAAGCCCCTAGGTCCTGTTATCCCTGCATGTGCCTGTGGCGCAGGCAGTCTGAATTGACAGGGGCACTCAGCATCAAGAGCATGGAATTTCATCTAAGTCTACTATAGTAGTGCTGTTGCAAACCTTGGAATACAGCATAAGCTTTCGCTTCCGGAGGTCCCTACGAATTTGGGTTCGAACCTTCTGTACTATGGTAAGGAGTACCAGTGTGCGTTACGTCAGCACGCTAACTCCGACCACGCAGTCAACATTGAATCTGAACTTCGCCCAGTCATCCTCACATCGGCGCCATTATGATTGCCAGACCACCAGCTTTGTCGCCAACGGCTCTCGCGGTCCTCGCTAGTTCCGAAATCCCTCAAGCACATCCACCCCTTTTACGTCCGCTGCCGAGATGGGACTCGGAAGGGCTGGAGCCTTCGGTGCGCATTCGACATCCACACTATGACGAAGGCATCGACGTGCTACTCGAATTCCCAGCCGTCGACCCCCTCCCTAACGACCCTCGGCGCTCAAACCAGTCCGAGGTCGATGTTGGCGTCCATCATGCCACCGTTCTGCATGCTTGCGCCATCGTCGCCGACAATGTCTTTGACAGGGCAAGACTGTCGCATGATAGGGACGGCCTCGCCTCGGTTGCTCTCTCTTTGGATGGCATATTACAGCCTGGCGACTACTGGCTTCAAATCTCCGACCTCCCAGCCTCGAGTTCGAGTTCGAGTTCCTCACCGCCATCGCCATATCCCATCGTGGCCAGCTTCTCCGACTGGCGCTTCCCTCGCCAACCACTGCCAGACCAGTGGACAATGACCTACAAGTCACCAGCCCACCAGTTGCCACCTTTGTCGGAACTTGGCGGTGGCATGGGGGCGATCGTCGACAGGATCGAGCAGCAGGCGTCATCCTCCCGGTGCTGCGTCAGTGGCTGTCGCGGCGTGACAGACAAGGCGCATCTGGTCCCACAAATCATGTGGGAGTGGTTCAACTCGAACAGGATGTCAGCGTTTACTCGGAATCGCACCGGGAACATCAACGACGAGGTGAACATGCTATCAATACGCTCCGACTTGCACTTCCTTCTTGACCGGCAACACATCATGTTTGTCCCGAAACCCGTCAGGCAACCCAACCCGCCGTCGACTGCGGCAACATCAACGACCTCAGACCCGTCTCCTATTGCCCACCCAACTTCCTCCACCTCCCACGCGACCTCGACCTCGACCAGTTCTGCCCGCCCAGACTACACCCTTGCCGTACATGTTCTCAACCCGAAAGAGCTTGAGGTGATTGCTCTATACCATAACCTCTCTTTGCAGTCGGACCAGAACAACTACAAAGGTGGTCGTCGACAATTCCTGTTTGCCCGTTTTGCGCACACCATCTTCTGCTTGCTACAGCCTTTCCTGAAAAATGCCAATCGGCACGTGCTGGTCGCAGAAGATCGCGCCGAGGTACCCCAGCTGCAGGCACGGCCTCTCAACAAACGGTGGATGAGTCCGAAAGAGATGGAAGATCGCACGAACCCCAGGAAGGCGTCAAGGAGCCAGAGTGGCTCGCGCAAACGGACTGCGTCTCAGGCGACCGGGGGCGATCCCCAGGATGGCTTGGAGCGTGAGAGTCGGCGACGGCGGTTGACCCCGCCTTCGGAAGATGAGTACGATGCATCGCGGTGGTACAGCAAGAACCTGGCTCCAGGCTGCTCCGACACAGAAGACGAGTCACAATACGATGCATCGCGCTGGTATGACGAGAATTCGGCTCCTCGGCTGGACGTGGATCATGAAGATTCATCATTCGATGACCAGGAGGACCCGTTGTCGGGCGATGCAACAAGGTGGTACGAGGATAATTTGGCGCCTCTGGATGATACGGTTGACGACTGGGACGACGTGCGCCGGGGCCGTTCAAGACGGCGTAAGCTGGATCCGTCTGAGCGTGACGCGAACGATCCCGACGGCGACGAGCAAGCAATTGCCGACCCGCCCGAGCTCTCTGCGTCCTTCAGCACAGAGTCATCCTGCCATGGGCCCCAGGCACTGCACCAACGTCACCCTCGTCAACAAGCTACCATCCAGAGTCACGATAGGTTATTATCAAGACCAGCGGGCTCGCCTGCATTGCCGCCTGAACTAGGGGCTGCTCGTGATAAAGCCACGACCTCGTTGGATTCAGGCGTGCGGACGGCTGAGACTGGCGAGGACTATACTGGAGACTAGTGAATCTTAATGTGAACGTCACTTTGGTGCATCCCGCATGGAATGTCGACCTTCATGTTGACTGACCCTTGATCGCAGCTACAACAGGCAACAGTGAGACGATATAGACGGCTTGAACAGAGATCGCCAACGGCCTACCAATACGCTTCAGCACCCTGGACCCGTCGACCTCGGGTAAGCATTGCGGCCTGCTGGAACATCCATCCGTGAGGCAACCAGACGCTGTACATCAATCCATGGTGCGTTGGGCGTGGCATGTGAACCAGACCCTGCCCGGGTGCCAAGCTCCTCGCCTCCAGTCTCGCCTCCCACTCGCATCTGGAGATCAACGCCGACATCTGATTTCCCGTTTTCCAGAAATAGTCGCCCGCCGATTTCCCAGAAACCTGCCAGCTGAATTCCGAAAGTCTGTTAGCTGGCTTTCCATCCAGGAACCTGCCGCTCAGTCTATTGCCCAAGTCCTGGATTTGGGAACGGTTGCCTGTCGCCAGCAATCTGTCAGCTAACCGTCCATGACATCTGGAATCTGCTTGCACCCGCCGGGAGAGGGTTGCAGCCATCTTGGATATGAGCCATAGCGGCTAGCCAATCAAGCAGCAAAATTTCCTCCGTGCTGCGCGAGGGTTGCAACTAATACTTGGTCGCCGTTGGCGCTATCGGAGGCTGGAAGGATACTTCCGAAACGAGACCGAGAAAGTCCAGATGTTAGGCTTCAGGGGCCGCCGCACAAATCCTCCCTTAACAGCACCGATAACCAACGATAACCAATTCTCAGAAACGGGTACTTGAGCATTGGGAAAACGGCCACCCGAAACGGGCGCAAATGGTTTAGTGGTAAAATCCATCGTTGCCATCTTCTTCATGACCTTCTGGAAAAGTGATTCGATGGGCCCCCGGTTCGATTCCGGGTTTGCGCAGTCTTTTGGGAATTTATTATTTATTTTTTTTGTCAGTTGGCGGGATTGAGAATGCTGAATGTCGTCTGAAGCCTGTTTGTTTTTGGCATCACTCGAGGGGGAAAAGCTGGCTTGTTTTCCAGTGAGCAGCAGGTCGTCTCATGGCATGGTCTTGAGATGACGGCCCTACTTCGAGCAGCATGAATGAAGCCTTAAAACCTGCAGCATCGATACTGAGCAGACACAAAATTGAGGGTTCGTTCAGTGGCAAAAGGGTGCTAAAGACGGTGTCGGGTCAGCAGCTAAGCCTCTACTGCAGTATGGTTTCCCAGCCTTGCCAGCATGTCCAGGTGGGCTTGGCTCGGCCTTGGTGGGGCGTTGACTGCTGCAGGGCTAGGGCCTTTAGAGCGGCTGACTTGTTGTTGTTGTACATGGTATGACACTATTAGAGTAGGAAGGAGGCCCTTACTCCACAGCAAGCAGAGATCATAGTGACTCACTTGCTACATAGACTGACTTCGCCTTCCTCGTCCCAAAAGGTAGACTTTCAATCTTGAGAGAGAGTCCAATCTTTGCCCCACCTCACATGAGACGATGCCTCCGACTTTCTGTCACTGATAAATAGATCGGAGCATCTTCGTGGAAACGGGCTCGGTTTTTTCCCTCTCTCTTCTTTGTTTCCCCTCCTGGTTCTTGCCACGATCATTCGGCGCGTTTGGCTTTTTCCCCCCGCGACTTGTTGGACAAACTTTCACTTCCTACAATTTCCATTTGAACGATCCGTCTCTAGAGTTGGGATTCGACAGCTCCAAAGCACCGAATCTGTTTTGCTTTCTCTACCTCAGAAGTCGCTGTATTTCAAAAAGCGCACACTCACCACTTTGCCCGCTCGAACTTGTTACGAATCCTGGATCTGGAACATCACCTATCCTCACCACACACTCCTCTCGCCATGGCTGAGGTCGAGACACCATCTGCCAGCTCGGCACAGCCCCAGGCGGCCCAGAACCCGGGCTCCAGCTCAACTTCTAGAAGAGCCAGGCACGGCCGCGGAAGAGGCCGAGGGAGAGGTTCGGGTCATGGGAGGGGAGGGCATATTCCCCACGCGAGCAGTCCTGAGGGCCCATGGACGACAGAACAGGAGGCGAGCTCGTCAGCAGAACAGAGACCTTCGACGCCAGCGGATCAGCCAACGGGATCAGGGCCTCGGGGAGGCAGGGGCAGGAGAGGCGGGCGCGGCAGGGGCAGGGGAGGAGGACACCTCGGACAAGACACTCAGATCGCTCCTCGGAGAACTTTTGGGGGACAGCTCACCTCAGCGGCCGAAGATGCATCTACGCAAGAGATGCAAGGGCTGAGTGGTGATGCTCCCGAGTTTGTGCCTGGCCAGGCTCACCAGCAGAGGGTGCGGCCGCGAGCCAAGCCCAAGGAGACGCCACAGCCGCGAGCAAGAAGAGCATCCAAGTCTGAGGCCCCGGACCTGACGACGCGGATCCACGAGGATATCGACAACGGCCAGTACGAGTGCGTCATTTGCTCCGGCGAAGTAGTGCGTACCTCGCGGATATGGACGTGCACCCTGTGTTGGACCGTCACTCACTACCACTGTACCAAGAAGTGGTTCAAGAGCCAGATGGAGAACGACAAGCAGCCACAGGGCGCTGAGCCGACCTGGCGATGTCCTGGGTGTAACTCGAAATTGACAGAGGATCCAGGTTCCTATCACTGCTGGTGCGGCAAGGAGATCAACCCGCGTTCGACGCCAGGACTCCCGCCACACTCCTGCGGACAAACATGCTCCAAACCTCGTGGCACCTGTCCGCATCCCTGTGGTCTGATGTGTCACTCAGGGCCTTGTCCTCCTTGCACCCTGATGGGTCCCGTGCAGCCTTGCTACTGCGGAAAGAATACATCACAGAAGAGGTGTGTTGATACAGATTACACCAAGGGCTTCAGCTGCAACGAAGTCTGTGCAGACCTGCTGCCGTGCGGAGAACATGTCTGCCCGCAGAAATGCCATACAGGAGTCTGCGGTGCCTGCGAGGTGATGGTCCCTTCCACTTGCTATTGTGGTAAGGAGACCAAGGAGATCCCTTGCGAGCAGCGAGACGACCTGCTCGAGTCCTTCAACCATGGACAGGTGCAAGCCCTGGAGAACCCAGAATGGTTCGAGGGCTCCTTCACTTGCCAAGCACCCTGCACAAGAAAGTTTGACTGCGGCATTCATCAGTGCCGGAAAGGGTGCCACCCGCAGGACGAGGAAGCAGCGCACTGTCCAAACTCGCCTGACGTCGTCACCCACTGCCCCTGCGGCAAGACGCCTCTGGGGGATATCATGGCTGAGCCCCGACAGTCCTGCTCGGATCAGATCGAGCACTGCTCAAAGAAATGTGGTAAGACCCTTGCCTGCGGGCATCAGTGCCCAGATATTTGCCATGTAGGAGCGTGCAGCCCTTGCTGGCAGAAGACGGATATCAAATGCCGCTGCAGCAGAACTACGGTGTCAACAATCTGCCACGGAGTGCCTCCAGAGGAGACTGTAAAGCCCGAGTGCCCTCGGGTGTGTCGGGCGGTCCTCAACTGTGGGCGACACTCTTGTGACGTCCGTTGTTGCCCTGGCGAGAAGAGGGCAGCCAAGCGTCAGGCAAATAGACGTCGAGCCGCTGGCCCGGCGCAGGAAGATGTGGAAGACGAACATATCTGCACAAGGACTTGCAACCGGCTGCTCAAGTGCGGCAAGCACTTTTGCCAGCAGCTGTGCCACAAGGGACCGTGCCCGAGCTGTTTGGAGGCCATCTTCGAGGAAATCAGCTGTTCCTGCGGGCGCACCACGCTCTACCCTCCCCAACCGGTATGTACATCTATATGTCTACAGGGGGACGGTGCTATCGCTCGCGTTGACAAATGAAACTAATCTTGTCTCTAGTGTGGCACGCAACCGCCGCAGTGCCGGTTCCCTTGTACGCGTGCACGAGCTTGTGGACACCCTCAGGTGGAACATCAGTGCCATCCCGACGACGTAGAATGCCCCAAGTGCCCATTCCTGGTCGAGAAGACCTGCATCTGTGGCAAGGAAGTCCTGCGCAATCAACCATGCTGGTTCGCAGAGGCTCGCTGTGGTCGGCCCTGTGGAAAGCGTCTCAAGTGCGGGTAGGTGCCATATTCCTCCCCCCCCCCCCCCCCAAAAGGACTATGACTACGGGATTCAATCGACTGACATATCATATATAGTACGCATTACTGCAAGCTGCTCTGCCACAGAGGTGACTGCGAAGATGTGGGTGTGCCGGGATCTCACTGCACACAACCTTGTGGTAAGCCGCGCGAATCTTGCGGGCATGAAGACCTCGACCAGTGCCATGCGCCGTTCTCGTGCAAGGAGGAGAGGCCATGCCAGTCAGAGACGTTCATCACCTGCGACTGCCAACGACGCAAGCAAAAGGTCAAGTGTCTGTCCACGCATCTCGAACCGCGGGGCCCACAGCGAGAGCCCCTCAAGTGCGACGACGAGTGTCTGCGCCAGAAGCGCAATCGTCAGCTCGCCGAAGCTCTCAACATCGACCCGGATCATACAGACGACCACATCCCCTACCAGGACACAACACTCAGGTTCTTCCGTGATAATACCGAGTGGGCACAACAACAGGAGCGCGAGTTCCGCGTCTTTGCCGAGTCGAGTGCGAAGAACATGCGCTTCAAACCTATGAAACCTCATCAGCGACAGTTCCTCCATGGGCTCGCAGAGGACTACGGTCTCGACAGCGAGAGCCAGGACCCAGAACCTCACAGGCACGTCAGCATCTTCAAGGGACCGCGGTTCGTCTCTGCGCCACGGAAGACGCTGATGCAGTGCCTGCGCCTCTTGAAGGCGGCCGCGCCCTCTCGAGCAGCGGCACCGGCGCCTCCTCCTCCCCCAAGCAAGCCTTCTCAGCAGCCATACAACGCCTTCCTGCTGACCAAGCCAAGATTCGGCCTCACGTTGGAAGAGGTCGACCAGGTGCTCAAGGCTGACCTCTCGAGCGCGACCTCATCGAACCCGGGTCTCACCTTCACCACAAGCTTCCTCCCCTCCGAGGAGGTCCTCGTCAAAACCACCACCAAGACAACCGCCGCAAGCATCGCCTCCGGCACGCTCAACCCGCCCCAGCTCGAGGCCCTGCTCACCGCCCTCAAGCCCAAGCTCGCAAAGGCCATCGGCGCCCACGGCGTCGCGGCCGGCATCATCCTCTGCGCGGCGGACGCGGCATCGTTGAACGTGACACGCCGCGAGGGCAGCGATGGTGGTAACGGCTCGGCAGGTGGTTGGAGCACGGTCGCAAGCCGGGCGGCGGCGCGGCCTCGGCAGTGGGCACCCGCGTCAGTTGTCGAGCCTAAGCAGACGGGGTTTGTTGCGCTGAGGAAGTTAGGGATGAAGAAGACCCAGCCACAGCAGGAGAAGAAGAAGAAGGAGGAGGAGGTGGAAGAAGGGGAGGAAGACGGTGGAGAGAGGGCACAGAAGGAAGTAGAAGCAAGCGAGAATGTGAAGGCCGAGACGGTGCCTGTGCAGGGTTTGGTGGGTGAGGAGGGGGACTCGGAGGCAGGACCCGCGAGAGCTGAGGAGGGTGAGAGTGATGGACAGTGAGAGAGCAGTTCTAGGCATTTCAAATTTTCACCATGGCTCGGGACTCTAGAGAACGAGGCTATCGAGAGCTTACTCTCATGATGCTCTGGGAACAGCTCATATGGCTTCTGCGAGATATTGGGACGGAGAAGAGAGAAGGAAAGGTGGTCGCCCCTCCCCCCCCCCTTTTTTCCAAAAAAAAAGGATCAATCGAACGATTTTCTTAATAAATCTGCGCGTAGTTTTCTTTGCGCGTTATCTCCCCCAAGAAATATCAGACGTCTCACTCCCACAGCGCCCTCCGAGCAAAATAAGCAAGCACGAGCCTCTCAGTTCTACCCTCACTTTCATACCTTGCTTTCATTCATCTCTCCCCATACATCTTTGCCCAAATCCGCTCCTAGGAGGGTTGACAGTGTTCCCCCTCCGTACAAAAATCAACTTCCTAAGCAATACGAGGTCTCGTATTGCTTGATAGCGACCTTGAGCCAACACAACCCTCCCACAAACGCAAGGTCTAGACATGAGCGGGTCCTGGGGAAAGTTGGGAGGGGGGAAAAGGGGGGGGGGGGTGTGATGGGCAAGCCCCCGCAGGAAGGAAGGCAGGCAGGGGGGAAAGAGAAAAAGAAAAAAAAAACATTAGACATATTTGAATTTAGGGAGCTGCATGATCGAGCTCGTCATAAGGGGTATCTTTATCAAAAGCACGCCTCCTCCCACTCCCTCTGCGCAAAAGCAGAGCTTGCCCTCCCACAGCTCGCGGCTGCAACCGAGTGACGGGCCGAAGTTTTACTTGAACCCCTGCCCTTCCCTTTTTTTTGTTTTTTTTTGGTTTGTGTGTGTGTGTGTAGTCCACAAAAGAAACCCAAGACAGAATCCTACCCAAGACCTTCCCCCACACCAAAACCTCATCAGATGACCCTGCCCAGGACCGATGCAACAAGCCTCACGGGACCACCACTACTGCGCCTCCAGCATGAGCGCCACACCACACACCACCTGATGAGAAGAAGGAGAAGAGGAAGAAGCAGAGGATATTGGGCACGTGGGGGGGGGGGGTGGGTCCCTACTGCTTCTTCTCGGGTGGTGTGGAGGGGTATTCTTGCGTGACCGACGCGATAAAGTCGGCAATAGACTCAAAGTAGCCATCCTCGAGCACGCTCGAGTTGTGGTCGCCGTTGGGGAGCGGCTTGAAGATCTTGTTGGGTGCTTGCGACAGCTCGTAGAGGCGGCGCATGTGATTTGGACTGGGTGGCCAAGAAGAGGTTAGTGTGGGTCCTCTACTTGTGAGACATGCATGTCATTGCATGGGTTGCTGCATATGACTACTATTATGGTAGCACGACAGACCCGTAGTGCAGGCAGAATGATAAGAAAGAAAGAAAGGAAAAAAATCCGGTTTCGGAGGAACAAATTTAGCCCCCCCCCCTCGGATGGAGGGTTGGTTTGAATTTGGTCATGTAGCAGTTTCTGTTCTGGAAGCTTTTCAAAAGGGAGGAGAGGGTGCTGAGTAATGAGAGAGGGGGGGGGGGGTGCGCAACTCACGGTACGATCTCATCCTCGAGGCCAGAAAGGAAGAGGATGGGCACCTTTGTGATCTGTGGTATGATGGAGTCGCTGGGCCAGACCTGATGGCACAGCAGGGAGAGATATTTTGCTGGCGGGAGGACGGAGGGAATCAGCTTCCGCATGGAGAGAAAGGTGTTCTCCAGGATCAGGCCAACGACATCTTTCTGATTCTCCGCGACGAGCTTGATGCTGACGGCTCCGCCCAGGCTCTGCCCGTAGACGATGAGCTTGTGGTCGCTGGTCTCTGCCCTGTCGCGGAGGTAGTCGAGGGCGGTCTGCGCGTCGTGGCAGATGCCCGACTCGCCGGGCTCGCCGGTGGACAGGCCGTAGCCTCGGTACTCCAGCATAAAGACATTGCAGCCCGTGAGGCTGATGAGCATGCGGGCGATGGGCACCCGGTGTCCAATATTGCCAGCATTCCCGTGGAACATCAAGACGGTGACGTTGGAGTTGCGCCCCGACCGTGGGCCTCGGATGTAGAAGGCTGATAACTTCTCCCCATCGTTCGTCGGTATGAACAACTCTTCGAAATCCTGGATGCCGAACTGAGAAGGTTTTGGGACGTCGGTTCGAGCATTTGGGGGCATATGCGACGGGTAGATCAGGGCCCTGTGCGGATGAGCAGTGCTATGTTAGTCATATGGTATAAACGAGGGCGTCACTTCGGGCTGCGACAGGAGGGAAGGAAGGAGAGGACACTCACTTTTGCTTGAAGTAGAGGAGGGATGTGAGAACAGCAGCAACGCCCTTGGATGTGACGAGATTAGCCAAGTCCCTCAGGTCGCGCCTCAGGTCGTCCGCGAAGGAACAGCGCATTCGGAGAGGTAGGAGCCCCGAGGAGAAGGAGGAGGAGGAGGAGGAGGAGGAGGAGGAGGAGGTATGGCGACGGGCCAGTGGACGACGACATAGGAGTCTCGAGTTGGAGAGAGGGGGAGAGAAAGAGAGGGTTGGGGGGGGGAGGTGAGGGGACAAGACGACAAAACAGGCAGGAAGATGATAGTATCAGTGCATGACGGAGGAGGCAGTATGCCTTACAGTCGAGGCAATGGCCGGTAGTCGCATCCACGAGGCAGCAGTGCCGAGGAGCGAGACGGTTGACTCGAGAAGAGTCTGGGATGGAGGAGGGGAGGACATGGTAGGTAATTAAAAAGAAGAGAAGGGGAAAGGGGAAAAAGAAAAGACAGGGGGGGAAAGTATGAGTAGTAGAGAGAGAGAGCGTGTGTGTAAGATAGGGAGATCAACGGGGGAGGTTGTACTGTCAAAGCAGGCGTAGTACTAGGCGAGAAGGGGGAAGGGAGGGTGAGGTTGTGCGTGTGAGTGTGTGTGTGTGTGTGCCGTGCCTTGGCTTCGGATGTACAATGCAATGCAGTCTGATTGAGGGTCTCGACCCTCTCTGTCGCATCTGGTACTTTGTACTCTGGCAGGTCTGTGCTTGTTGCTGGTCCCGTCTAGTCGGTCTCGCTCGATCTGGTCTGGGGCAGAGGAGGAGGAGGAGGAGGAGGAGGAGGAGACGGGGCGAGGACAGGGCGCGGACAGGGACAGGCCAGTCAGTACAGGCAGACAGAGACGAGGAGACAAGTCAGAGGCAGATCATCAGCCAGGATTGCCAAGGCCCCGTTTTTTCCCCCCAAAGGACGGGCTGTGAGATGAGGGGAAGTTGAGAGAGCTCTGGGTTCAGCCGAAAAGCTCAAGGGTTTCGAGATGCAAGATGCACGATGCAAGATGCGCGGTACACGGTCGGGCCATGCCAGGCGCAGTTGGCAGGGAATCCTTTGGTGAGAACTTAGGCCACCTGGGCACTTAGGTAAGCCATCCACATCGCATCGCATCACCTACTAGGCACTCAGGGCAGTGGCACAGCAGTGCGCTGAGGGGTCCACTGTGGTCCTAGCAGCAGGCAAGCCCCCTGACACTGCCGTCCCCACCCAAACAGGTTCAGGGGGGTCCAGTCGGGTTCATTCTGTCAAGGGTTTTGCTCTCGTCTCAGAATTGGAACCATCAGCTACTATTCTCTCCCTTCTGTAATAACCCGGCACTACGGTCCCGTAGTACTGTAGTACTATGGTCGGGTTGTGTAAAGCCAGACCCCGTATCCCGAATAGGAGGAGATGGACCTCCTCCTCCTCCTCCTCCTCCTCCTCCTCCTTCTTCTTCTTACTCCTCTTCCTAACTGGCGGCGTCCTTTCTCCCTCTCCCCCTCCCCCCTCTCTTCCCAATCCCCGCACCTCTCGCCTCCTCGCACCACGGAGAGACGTGACGACACCCTCGGCGCTCATCGCCGCATTGGGCAGTTGACCAAAAGCAGAAGCCCGAAACATGAACTGACCAGGTCAGTCTCCGACTTCCCACCAAAGATCGCCACGCGAGAGATTCCTTTTGCCCCGTCGACTCATTGTCCAGGTCACAAAAAAGTTGAGATGGATTTTACATGGGTTCTGAAAGGGGAATACGTGCGCCGACGTTACCTCCTCCAAGAAGACGAAACACCCCCAGTGGGCTGATGCTGTTCGTGATGGGAGAAGTGGGTCTTGTTCCGCCTTCTTTTGTTTCTGGAACAAAAACCACCCTGCTGCAGATCTTCCCAGGCGGCTTGTCAGCTTGTGTCTGGGTGGTGCTATAATACGTGGTAAGAAATTCAACGAACAACGCTCAAGGAACCAATCTCTTTCTTTTTCGGTACAAGCCACCCGATGATCGGATGAAGCAAAACGCGGAATGGGGGGGGGAAGGGCCATATTAGTACATATACATGCAGGATGGATGATGTCCTGGCAAGAGAACAACAAGTCAGATTGGATCCAAGCGAAGGAAGATCTGTTGTCTGACATTTATCTGCTCGTGAGTCAGCGTCCTGCCCCCTTCCCCTCTTCCAGCACTTTCTTTTTTTACCTTTTCCTTTTTGTCTTTTGTTTTTCTTTCTTCTTCTTTTCTTCTTCTCTGTGTGGTACTTTTTTTTTTCTCTTTCTTTTCTTTATCTTCCTTCCCACTACCATGGTTTGTATGGTAACTGTCTGGAGCCCACCAGAAAGTGGATGATGATTGATGGGACAGTTGGCCGAGTGGAGTTCCTTCTGCAGGCTACGGGCTTCAACGTACGGGCTGAAGATCATGTCATAAGACACCACAACTTTATCTCCGCTCAGCCGTGTAGGAAGTGGTTAAATCCAGCGGCTGATAAGGCTGAAGAAGAAGAAAAAAATGCCGAACAAAAACACCATCCTGGCCCTCTCTGGCAGCTAAAAGCTGTCCGTCTGGAGGCTTGATGGGCTTCATCGTATTCCCATGGCTCCATGAGTAGAAATGGGGGGCCACCACCAGGCGGATATTTAATAAGGCTAAGGTCATATTGGATGTCACAAACCCACAAATCATGCTGATTCATCGCCGTCGCCATTTGATACAAGTCGCTACGGCATCTTCGGCCCCGGAGTCTCTCCTGGTGCACGACCTGAAACGCCCATCCCTGCGCGTCCCCAGGAGCCCTTTCATCTGGGATTCACCATCTCGTTATTGGGTGGGAGGCCCGTCCTTTGGCAGCGCATGGCGGGAAGGGGACCAAGATCTCGATTGGATCTTGCGCCCTGAGCGTCAAACTAGAAGAGGGGAACATTCACCCAGTTTTAGGTTTTTTCTTTCTCTCTCTTGTTTTTGGGTTGGAATGAACCTCTTGGATGTGATGAGGTTGCTTCGACTGCCCCGTCTCCGACAGGTGCGCCACCGGCGTCTTTTTTTTTGAAAGAGATTGGGACATTTGAGGAATGAACGAACCTGTCTCGCTGCTGCTGGCTGTCTCGGTATCATTTACCGACCTCAATTGCCGCCCTTGGCCCAGGACGGACGACGCATCATCATCATCATCTTGCGCCTCAGATGACATGTCCTGCTCATCACTCCTGGGTCCGCCCTGATCTCGGCAGCTGTGTCTTCTGAGATGAGGGTAGCATTTTTCCACGGTTGGTTCATTCGGTACACGCAATCTCGCGGGCCACATCATGCTCATCCGCGGGGCGAGACTTGGGGATAGACGAGGTGAGACACACTTGCTGGCACCAAACACGCGAAATTCGAAAAGGTGATGTCGACCCTCTGAGCAATTTTTCTTCTTCTTTCCCCTCTGCCTCTCTGTCTGCAAGACCGAGAACGGTTCTTCTCTTCCTGTTATTTATTTACATCTCCTTCATCTTATCCTCTCTGGCGGCTTTATACACTGTGGTCGAGCAGTCGGCATGCAAGTGTGATGGTACTATATGAAACGCATGGCTCGAGCTCGTCGTTCAGGTTCATAATGATGCTCGTGCGGATGTCCGCAGATCTCGTCCACGCGTCGACGGGCTTGGTGGTGGTGACCGATGGACTGACCTGGCCAGACGTCTCTCATCAATTTCGACCGTGGATCAGGCACAGGGGTGGCGTCTTCTCTCATTGCTGGTTCTCAAAAAAAAAAAAAAAAAAAAAAAGGAAAAGGAAACTGATCGCCGTCGTTTGGATCAACTGGAAAGCACCCTGAAGATCCCTCTTCCTCCCCATATGTGTGAGAGAGAGAGAGAGAGCGCGCGCGAGAGGAAGCAGAAAGTTGATTGATATATATATATAGAAAGACTTGCCCTGTCCTGTCTTTGTCCATTTACGATCTGGCTGTCTACGCTCACGCCCCCTACACACACTGGGACTCGGGGGTGCATGTCGTCTTCTTTAATTAGACTCGGCAGGGCCAATGGGCGACGCGTCTGATGCGTTTCGCCCTAGCCTCGAAGGAGCTGGAGGGGGGTTGTCCCCCCAGCACAAGGAAGCGCTATTGTGCATCACCTAGCCGCCAGGGGTCCCAGGGCGTTGCCAGGGACACCACCCACTGTACCATAGGAGCCAAGGGCAGTACTATTTGATGATAGTGTTACTACTACTATGGCAACGGGGGCATTCGTGTTGACAGGTCCAAGTGTTGCTGCTACTGCTGTGCATGACAATTAACGGGAGAAAGCTGATCCAGCGAGATCTCATCTGGCGCGCAGGAGAATGGAAGAAGAAAAAAAAAGAAAAGGCTGGGTGCCCCTCCGAAAAGGTCCCGCTGAGGGGATGCGTTGTCTCGACAGGACCCCTCCACCAGGTGGTTTCTATGGCTGTCATCACTGGGACCACGTCAAGCTTGCAGCACGGCTTAGAACCCTCCTCTTACACATTCCTGTGCTTAGTGTCATTCCAGGGCGAGCGTAAACCGAACCTCCCCCACCCCCCTCCTCTCCTCCTCCTCATCCTCCTCCTCCTCCTCTTGGATTAAAAATCAGGAATCAGGATCTCTCCAGATGATCAGAAAGATGGAAGATTTCAGTGGCATAATTCACTATGGCACTAATATGCACTTACTTTGGACAGGGCGACAGGATGTATGTATGAGGATGGCCAAAATAGAGGTGGAGGGGGGGTGGCCCGGGGAGGGGGGTGTGTGTGTGGCAAAGGGCTACTTCTGGACTCGTTGCCCTCTTGGGTCTCCAGGGCGAGTTGACGTGCATGACAACCCGGACAACGCAAAAATTTCTGCTTCTTTTTTCAACCTGTCAACATTGACCCCGGAACCTGGTACTCCTGGACCAGTCCACAACCGACACCTTTTTTTTTTTCTTTTTTTTTTCGAAGACACTCTTGGGGGCTTCTGGGTTCTGTCTCTTATCAGAGTCACAAGGGAAGCCACGCCAGTTTTACCCCCCCTCCCCCCCCAAACCCCCAAAATAAACCGAGATCGCATGAACCTTGTGCAAGGTCTCCCTCGCTCTTGCCTTGTCGTGACCCCACCCCCTCGTCGCCAAGCAGCAACGAACGCCCCCGTGCGTGTGGTAGTGTGTGTGTGTGTGTGTGAGAGAGAAAGAGAAGAGAGGGAAAAATCGTGCCAGTGCCCTTTTCTGCGTACATCCAGATCTTTCTTTCATCCATTCAGCTCCCAGTCTACAACCGTTCAGGGCCAGCCAACCGTTGCTTGCCCCTTCGCGCCCTGTTTTTTTTATATCTTTTTTTTTCTTTCCTTCCTCCCTCAGGGTCTCATACGTCGCCGTCAGGAACCAATCCTCACGCAGCCCTCGTCCTCCTGCAGGACGACGAAAATAAAAATCCCCTCCCCCCCCCAGCACTTGCAGCGTCGCGCGTCACCGACGATACACCTGAGAGAGCAGCTGCAGCCGCCCCCGACATAGCAAACTTGGTGTGCATACTGTTGTGCAACTTTTTTTTGGTTGCTGCTACTGCTGCATAACCGAGACAAACCCTCACAGGCAGGCATTGTTGGTTACACCGGTGCTATCTGTGGCGAAGGTCATCTCTGCGCCTTCTTGACGATCGCACCCGGAGCAAGAAGGACGACAAAAGCATCACGGATCGGATCGCTTGCAGATCGCCTGTAGGCCAAAAACAAGAGCTCGAGCCAAGGAGGCAAACTCCTGCAGGAGAGAGGAGCGCGTCCAGTCAAACGGCAACACGCCTCGTCCGTCATTCGCTGCATACCTCAAGACCGCGTGCCAATCAACCATCGTCCCGCCCACACACACCACAGCAGCCCACTGCATAACACAAGAGCCAGAGTCGCGACCACAATCAACACAACCGGTTTCTTCCCCTGCCGAGTTACGCCAAGTCCAGTCCCAGTGCAGCCCAGCCCAGCTGTCGTCAAGATGGTGAGCTTCCAGTGCGAAGGTAAGCCGTTACCACCCAAAGTCCAGAGTCACGATATCTTTTTTTTCTTCTTTTTCTTTCTTTCCCTGGCCCCCCCTTTTGGCAAGCGAGCACATCACCAGATCAACAAACAGGTTGCCCTCTTAACGTCACCTGATTCTGATCTAGTGTCACTATCTGTTGTGGCATGCTGGGCTTTCTTGTTTGTCTCGTCTATCGCCAATCCTGCCCGGAGGGGGGGGGATCCCCGTCTATGTACTTCTTGCTACACACACCCCACCTCCATCACGTCCCCCCCCCCCCGGATCTCCATTCCCGCCCAGCCAGTCCCCTTCCAGCCTTGGGAGTGTGCATCATCTTGCCCTGCAGTCCAATGTCATGCCGATGCCTGACCTTTGATGTCACACCCTCCTGTCGCATTCCCGCCGCCCCAGTCCTCCTTCCAGCTGCCCCTTTCCGTCTTGAGGCAATGTCTCTGTGCTAAGAGCTATGCTATGACAATCCCAATTCCAATATATCCTTTCCCAGACACACACACACACACACACCAGCTCCCCCCCTCGGGACACGCCACCACCCCTCGGGCTTCATGTCACACCTTTTCTACCCAGAGTCCCTCCCTTTCCTGCTCTTCGACCACCAGACTCCCAAGCTGACCTCTCTCGTCTCTTCTCCCCAAACGCAGCCTGCGGAGATGTCCTAACCAAGAAGAAACTCGATCCTCACCGGAATCGCTGTCGAGCCGCCACGTTTACTTGCATTGATTGCATGGTTCACTTCTACGGCACCGATTATCGCTCTCACACGGTATGATGACGCCCATTGTTACGCTGGAGGGTCATACAATGACGGAAGTATCTGAACCCCGAGACTAACAAGCTTGTTTTCCCCCCAGAGTTGCATGACAGAGGAACAAAAATACCAAGGCGCTCTCTACAAAAACAAGAAGGCAAAGACCACAGACGGCAACACAACGTCTGTGCTGCTGAACAACAACAACAACAACAATTACTACAACAACAATAACAATACCAACGACAACGGTACCAGTAACGACAACATGGCCCACCGAGCGTACGTCGAGGAGGTGCCCGACTACGAAGGGTGGGAGAAACCTGCCAACCCACCACCGCCAGCGCCCAGCCCGCCCCCGGCCAGTGACATCAACGTCTTCGAATACATGGAGAACCCAACCCCGAGTGCGTCCACCCTTGCACTGCCCACGGCCCTTGGTCCTTCGGAAGCCGCCCCCAGCGAGCTGAACCAGCTCGTCCGTTTCGAGGAGCCCAAACCTCTTGACGACCTCGACCTGGAGATGATGGCAGACGACGAGGCCATGGTCTCCTACGGCACAGGTCCTATCCGCGGCGTCACCTTCGAGACACCCTTGCCCAGGTCCGCCAGGGAGCGCAAGAGGTCGGATCGGGACGGCAAGAAGGACAAGAAGAGAAAGCGGCTCCACGTTGACACCCACGATCTCGAGATGCCAGATGCGCCCGGGCTCCACACCGGCCTCACAGGCGGCATGTCCAAGATGATGAGCCGGCCTCAGACGCTGCCATCGCCTGACTACTCGGGATCTGGCGGTGAATTCGGCGAGACGCCCGCCAGTCCCCTGAAGAAGTCCAGGCATTCCAAGCACCACCGGTCCAGCCGCCCGGTGAGCGGCATCGGCAACAACCTCATGTCCATGCTCACCAGCGCGGGGACCTCCAATAACCCGACCAGCAAGGCCAACAAGCGCAAGTCCATGGCAAGCACCACCACGACCTCGAGCAAGAAGCGCCACTCCCACCACCACCACCACCACCGGTCTAGGCGCCTGGAAGATGCCAAGGAACCGAAGCTGCTGGAATACAAGGGCGAGTCCAGCCACGAGAGGGACGAACACCGGAGCGGAGCCGGCCCCGTGGTCGTCTTTGGCCAGCGCGCCGACCTGTTCTTCAGCATGGTCAACAAGGGGCCCGAGAGTCAGCGCGGGTGCAGCTTCAACAAGGCGCTCAAGCGCTTCCACCGCGAACGCAGTACAGCGGGCGACGCGCCCCCGAGGCTCCTGGAGGAGAAGGAGCTCTTCAGGTCGCTGCGGATGAAGAGAAACGACAGGGGGGAGATCGTGCTGTTCTCAGTCTGACCTGATGATTGGGTGCGAGAGCGGGCGAGCAAGTAGTGTGACTTGCGACAGGTCCTGAACATGCGTGTGGTTGGTTCCTTTTGCATACATCTTGACGAGAGCGTTCCCGGATCCGACTTGATTTGATGTGACGCGGAGTTCATGCATGGTGCCAGGTGGGAAGGCAATAATGATACCTTGATACGCTGTGCTCTTGGTCCTTTATAAGTTGAGTACATGTACTGTTTGGGTTGCATGAGAGCAGAGAAGAAGTAGTACACAACGACGACGACGACGACAACAACAATAACAACAACAACGGACTCTTTTATCACGCTTACGTCCTAGGGGAAGATGATCACGATGATGGTCGATGATCCCCGGGACGCATGGATATGAACGGAATTCGTATCTCTTCCCCCTTGATACCTCGGACAACCGCGTCCGATCTCTTTTGTCTGTACTCTGCTACTGGTGGAAGAAAGAGTGGGCTTAATGGATTCTGCTCCTTCGGCTGGACTACCTGAGGGCACATAGAGAGCAGGAAAGGGGGAAGGAAGATTAGGGAAAGCAGCTTGGGATTTTCTTTGTGAGGGGGGGCCAAGGCTCGCTGCTGTTCGATTCCGATGCTGTCTTTACACACAAAGCTTACTAGCAAAGCATATATGAAAGTGCACATCGCCTTGTTAATGAAACCCGCAATTTATGCTCTCCTCTCCCAGCCATGCATGCATTCATATGTGTGTTCATCGACAGCGTATGGTCTGTCTGTTTACTTGTTGCTGGTGCAAAAGATTTATCTACCGCGCTGCCCTTATAAGAAACTTCACGGGTCTTGTATACAAAAACGGTCCGATATCATCTGACCACTCAACCATAGGTTCATTTTTCTTCGTAGAGACGTCGCTGTGGTATTGATGCTTGGAGGGAAAGAAAGAAGAAGAAAAAAAGATCCCAATCAGACCGCCCTCAGCGGCAATATATGCTGCGCCATCACCTCCCGCCTGCACAGCGGACACTCGGGCTTCTCCCGAACCCAGTCCCCAATGCACGTCCAGCAAAAGACGTGCCCGCACCCCGTCGCCGCCGGATCCTTGAGCTCCTCCAGGCACAGCGTGCACTTCCTCTGCGACGACTCCTTGATCCAGCCCAGGACTTTATCGTCGCTCAGGTCATACCTCGCCGCGCCGCCATCGCCGCCATCGCCATCGCCCACCCGGGACGACCAGCCCTTCGGCACAGGCGTGTGTGCCATCGCGCCGATCGCCGCTCTGCTCCGCTGCCCGCCCGGCGTGCCTGTGTTGAGGAGCAGGTCGTTGTTCCCGCTGTAGCTAAACTCGTGGTTCAGACTCACGTCCATGGTATCACCGCCGCCGCCACCTCCACCACCACCACCAGGCCCAAAAGCCCTCTCCCGGATCGCGGCCTCGACGCCCGCCTCGTCCTCGCCCACCCCGGCCATGGTGGCCCGCACGTGCAGGTACCCCTGCACCGCAAGCTGGACCACGAGCAGCACGCCCAGCACCTCGTACCCGCCCCTGCCGTCGGCGCCGGCGGGGTGCTCGGGCAGCCTGCGCGTGAAGACGTAGCGCAGGCCCGTCAGGCGCTTGGACAGGGAGTAGTAGGCGCCCGAGAAGTAGAAGGCGGCCAGCACCACGGCGTGGATGTGGGCGCCCGAGGTGAGGCTGGTCAGGTGGGCGAGGAGGTAGCGGCCGGCGCGGTACTCGAGGGTGGTCTTTGGAGGGCCGTGTGGGTCTCCTTTGCTGTTGTTGTGGTGTTGGTGATGGTGCTGGTGCTGGTGGTGTTGGCGTCGGCGGAGGACGGCGAGACGGGCTTCGAGGCGGGCGCGCAGGCGGGCTCGGACGGCGGGGAGGGCGCGCGAGAGGAGGTAGGGCAGGAGGGCGGAGAGGGCGATATAGGCTGACCGACGGCGGAGGGAGGGTAGTCTTGGGCCGCCGGCGGCTGCTGTTGTGGATTGTTCTGCGGCCTCTACCTGGACCAGGTCGCAGTACTCCTCGCCCAGGGTCCGGTTGCCCAGGAGGGTGGTCAGGCACAGGTACAGCAGGTCGCCGGCGGTGCGGGACTCGTTGGCCCAGGCGTGGGAAGAGCGGGCGCCGAGGAGGCGGCGGTGGAGGTCGAGAAGCTGGTTGGTGAGGAGGCCCTGGAAGTAGGCGTCCTTCTGGTGCGCACGGATGATGTCTGGAGCGGTGGCGAAGGGGAATGGGGAGGAGGAGGTCGTCATTGTCATCGTCGACGCCGTCTGCCGGGATGGTGTTGAGGAGACCATCTTGTGATGCTTTCTTGGGGTGGGCTCTATCCTCTACATTCTGGATAGTAGAGATTGATTCACCACAGCTCTCTCCCTCCAAGATGTGTTGAAAGGTTGAAGTCAGCTTCGAGAGAATCGCAGTAGTAGAAGAAGAGCACTGTATAACGAAGGTAACACTTGCCTCGGCTGTCACTGAGCAGATGCCTTGGGGGGGGGGAACCATGGGTCCACTAAATTGAGCTCTAGACAGGGGGATGCTCGGTCACTGCCGGGCAATGACGTGCGACCCCTAAAATTATGTGGCTCCTTTTTTCTTTTCCTACGACAAGCTACTTATTTACTGCCTAAGTACTTACTGGTACACGTACACCCTACAACTCTGCGCTCGAGGGATGAAGATCAAGCCTCGACCTGAACTGCGCACACCACAACCCAAACACCCACCATTTCGAGGGGCGCAGAGGGGATTTGTGGACGAGCCAACAGAAACAGCTTTCCCTCTTTTACGATTCATGTATTCAATCACAGACGAGACGATATAGGAGGACACACAAGCTCGCAGAATGGACGGCGATCCGGCGGTCGAGCCGCAGCTCGACTCTTTCAGCCTCACTTTCCCGCTTCCCTACCGCGTCGCATTCATCGTGGTTCTTGGTGAGTTGAGATTGGCGCATGTGTGAATCAACATCGATCCATTCCATGCGTGCTGACCCAGAGGCGCAGCCGTCTGGTGCTGGGGCATCAACCTGCACTACCTCTACGACCGCAAGATCGACGTGCCCTCGCTCATCCGCTACCCATCACGACCATCCGCCTCGCATCCCCCCCACCACCTCTCCACCTACCGCCTCGCAGCCGTCCTGTCCGCGACGTTCGCCCTCTCGATCGTGACCTTCTGGCTCTTCTCCCACCGCAACCCAGCCCTGGTTGTGTACTACGACTGGATACCCATGACCTACCTCCTCGTCCTCGCCGTCCTCTTCGCCGTCCCCCTGCGGTCCTTCTCCCTCAGCCACGGCGGCCGCGGCCGCCTCCTCGCGACCCTCAGGCGCGTCAGTATCGGTGGTCTCGCGCAGGCGACCGACGGCAAGTTCGGCGACATCCTCCTGGCTGATGTGCTCACGTCGTATGCCAAGGTCATGGGCGACCTGTTTGTGTGCATCTGCATGATGTTCTTCCACGGCGCCACCGGCAGCGCCACCGACCGGCCCGACAGGAACTGCGGCGGCCGCGTGCTGGTGCCCCTCCTCATGGCCACGCCGTACCTGATCCGCCTCCGGCAGTGCCTGATCGAGTACGTCCGCGTGCGCCGCGCCCCCTACAAGGAGAGCGTCGGCTGGGGCGGACAGCACCTGGCCAACGCGACCAAGTACGCGACCTCGTTCCCCGTCATCATCTTCAGCGCCCTGCAGAGGAACCTGCCCGACACCCCCGAGTACGACGCCCGCCGGACGGGGCTGTACCGCGCCTGGGTCGCCGCGTGCCTGCTGAACAGCCTGTACAGCTTCTACTGGGACGTCGCCAAGGACTGGGACCTGACGCTGTTCTCGGGCGCCAGGGAGCGGAACGCACCGGACCACGCCCCCGGGCTGCGGAGGAGGTTGCTGATCGGCAACGGGCCCCCGACCTACTACATGATCATCGCCATGGACCTCATGCTGCGCTGCACGTGGTCGCTGAAGCTCAGCCCGCACCTGGACCACATCTCCGACTTTGAGAGCTCCATCTTCATCATCGAGTTCCTCGAGGTCTTCCGGCGCTGGGTCTGGATCTTCTTACGTGTCGAGACCGAGTGGCTGAGGAACACGCACACGGGGCTGGAGGTGGATGATATCCTGCTGGGCGACTACCAGGGGAAGTACGAGGACGAGGATTAAAGGACGTCGTCTCTCGCTACCAAGTACTCCAGGACAAGACGTTATGCTAGCGTTTTGTTGTTGTGGCTATCTTTTTTTTTTCTTCTCTTTTCTTTTTTGGATCCTCTGGTGACTAAACGGATTGAGATACATGGGGTCGGAACTTTGGTGGTTGGTCTTTTTTATTTCTTTTTCTTTCTTGGAAATGCAGTGGTCATGTTGCATGTGGTGGGTTGCATCGGAGTGATACCAGGTTTCTGCGACTGGCCACCGGGCAGAAAGGAGTTCAAGGAGCATGTCCCTCTTTTTTTTTTCTTTTTCTTTCTTTCGTGATAGAAAAGAATACCAAAGTCAGTCAGTCAGTCTTACTTACCTCCTACCTGAGAGCCATTGGATGCTGTGCTGTTTCAATGCTCACCCGGTCTGCGAGCTCGTCAGCAGTTTTCAGAGAGTGGCCCTCGGGCGGTTTCTCTTTGATCTCTGCGATGCTATCGAGGTTGTCGCTCATGAGTGATGCCGAGGCAATGGAATAATAGAGCATCGACTTCATAATGCTAGGTAGGTGATATGCCACATTCATGCTTACAATACTCCCCCCCCCTCTCTCTCTCCCTGTGTGTCATCTGGGCCAGGGTGCAACAAAGGAATTCAAATTCTCCTTCAATGCCAGGGCTCTCTAGGCTTGAGATGAATATGACTTGTTTCGAAGAAAACGTACTATACCATCCCGTTCCCATGCAAGCGTCAACTAACGTCCGTTATGAATGCAGCACAAGCATCGCTTCGTCTCACCACTACAGCAACAATTCCAGTTACAATATCTCAAAAGTCTTTTCTTGGATAAGCACACGCCAGCTCTTGAAGTGTTTATTTTTTTGGTTTTTTTCCTTTCCTCTTTTCTTTGTGGTGGCTGAGATGGATTAAGGAGAGGGGCATCTCGTGAGCAATGATGGGTTGAAAGACAAGGACTTTCGTCTACCGTTTTCTTTGTGGTGCGCAAGGCTACAACGGTGGTGTGATCCAAGGTCACCTCTTGTTGATAATGACGGCATCTCTTTTCTCTCCCTCCCTCCCTCTCCCTCTCTCTCTCTTCGATAAATCCGCGGCAAGCTAGCCAGCCGACTAGATTAGAGAGAGAGAGTGTGTGTGTGTGTGTGTTTGTGTGTTTGTGTGTGTCAATATATCCCCAAAAAAATGGCTGAGGGCGAACCCGCCACCGATATGGAGGACAGTGACAGCGACAGCGACAGTGTCTACACGGGACAAGAACCGGCATCGATGCCTCTCAACTATGCAGACTACGAAAGCAAACCTTTACCCGCCTTGCCGCTGTACAGGAGATCGCTTGCCTCCTCCTTCAGCGCGGAAGTGGACCAAGCCCTCATGCCCATGACCTCCAGCGGCCGCGTCCTGGACGACAACAGGCATTTTCTCTTCGACTGGGAAAAGGAAGAGGGTGGCACCTCAGTCAGGTTATACCAAGGTCTAACGGACCCCTTCGGCATCAGGCCACTGAGGATCAAACAGACGAAGCACGCGGCTGAAGCTGCAGCATGCTTCGATGGGACGTCACGAGGCCCAAAACCAGTACCCTCTGTCCCGGACCAGGTGGTGGCAGTGGAACCAGAAGCAGCAGCAGAAGCAAGCTCGACTGCACTGCAACGCAACACAGCAGAACCAACTGCTTTTACCATTCCGGTGCGAGGACCAAGGCCATGGCAAGGGCAGGCAGTAAATAGTCCTCGCACATTCGTGGAACCTGCTGTTGTCCACAAAATTGTCATCCCAACCGGGCCGTCGGACGAGATCCTCTCTCCTCAGCCCAGGTCGAGCGTGCAGAGGATTCTCCAGATGGCTGGCAATATGAGCCCGACGACGACAATGACGAGCTTCCCTCCAGATACGCCGACGTTGCATAACTCGTCAACCAAGATCCGGCAAATCACCGGCCTTGATGTCGGTGGAAGGAGGTTGAGCCAGGGCCGGGCGTATACATTCGGAGAGGAGGAGGAGAACAACATCGCAGCCTACCAACCAGATGCGGCAGAAGCCAGCACGTACTGCCAGGAGTATGCAGAGGGCATGTCGTACAACCCGTCAGAGTGGGACTACTTCCAGCGGTCCTCATGTATGGACAGCAGCAACAACGAGGAGATCAGGGCACCACTCACAACGCCAAGGTTCGCCCCGACGACGACGTCGTCCCCAGCCTCCCACCAGCTATGTTCAGACAATGACGAGCACCACCCTCCTCTACCACCTCTCCCAACGAACGCCCTCCACCTGAGCAGATATGAAGCCGACGCCGCGTATGCCTCGCCGGCCCCCCAGCAGGAGAAGAGGACGACGCCTACCCCACCAGAGACAAGACGGCGGCGCCAGTCCTGGTATCAGCAGCAGCAGCAGCAGCATCATCCTCCTCGTCACAGCAGCGACGCGGACTCGATGGGCCTGTCGTCCTCGAGCGACGTGAGCGAGACCGAGCTGGAATTTGAACCCACGGCTGCTGAGCTCTACCATGACACGGCGATATCCATTGCCAGGAGCAGCCCGACCGTGAGCGGAAGAGGCCGCCTACGGTCGTCCTCGTCCCCACTGTCACCATCGTCACCACGACCTCTGCCACCACCGCCAGGGCCACTATCCCAGAGTCTTCACCACCGCGTCCTAGGAAGGAGCAGCAGCAGCAGCAGCAACAACAACAAAAACAACAACAATCTTCAGCCCGCCCCCGAGAGAACCTCCTGGACACGAAGCCCCCGCGGACCCAGCACGCCCGACCTGAACCGCCCATTCTCTCTCGACCATTTCCGCAGGAGGGACGGGAGCGCCAGCAGCGGCCTCTCGGAGCGCCGAGGACGCCGTCCTACCCCTCTCAACGCCACCATCCACCACCACCCTTCCTCACCCTCGTCCTCCTCGACCTGGAAGGCCCCCCAGCGCACACCGTACCCAACCGCGCTCCTCAACAACAACAGCAGCAGCAGAAACAACAGAAACAGCCACCACCACCACCACCACATCCGCACGACGACGACATCGGCCGAGGAGGCAGGGGAGGACGGGGGCTCGGGGGCCGGGGCGGCGCGGTTCTCGCTGCTGGCGCGGATTTTCACGGGCGGGAGCAGCGGCGTCACGACCGGCGGCAGCAACAGCGTCAGGACGAGCTTCAGTGCCAGCGCTGCGGGCAGCTCGAGCAGGCGCGGCTCGGCGGCGTCATGGGGTCCTGTTGCTGCTGCGGTGGAGGCGGAGGCGGGGGCGGAGACACCCGGGTCGGCGTGGAGTCCAGATACGCCCACGCCGGAAAAAGGAGTGTTTCCTGAAGTGCCCAAGGCAGGAGGAGGAGGAGGAGGCGGCCTGATTGCGCGGACGCTGCATCATGCCAAGTCGGCGGCGGGACTGCGAACCAGGGCGGAGAGGGCGGAGAGGAAGAGGGAGAGTTTGAGGGCCAAGATTCGAGTGGTGAGGCCGTCGGAGGGTGAGTAAGTGAGGGAAGGAGGGAGTTGTTGAGTCACTGCCCCGTTTCTCGGTCTATTATTTCACTTTGAGTACTAAGAATGCAAGGGCATCCATGCTATGATGGAGTTGTGTGTTTTACTGTCTTGTAGCTCCTTCCTCTCATTCGCCTCACCCCCTGATGTCTTGAGCTTGTGGTAAGAAGGTAGTGACTCAGCGAAAGTACTGCCTTTGCATCTTATCATGAGTGCTACAGTAACAGTACTCTCGCGGCTCCTGAACATTCACGCGTAAATAGACACGAGACAACTGACACTGCTGTATCGATTTGACCAGTGTGCACAGATACACACACACACACACACACACACTCTCTCTCTCTCTGCTAAACGCAACGGGATAATTATTCCCTATCTCCAAGACAAAGCTCGCCACATGACACGTGAGAAGAATGATGATGTCGCTCGTAATCAATAGTCAAAGTAACTTATACCACTTCAGGAAGGTGGGCAAAGAAGGAAGAACACTTTCTAGAGCCAAGTGCTTCTTCTTCTTCTTCTTCTTCCTTCGTCAGCCTTAAGAAGGTGGGGAGGCCGGGTGACCTGTCGCCTACAGTACACACAGTACATGACCATCCTGTTGACACGGCACCTCGTATTTTCCAAAGATACTTTACACCTTCTTCCTGCTGGGGGTGGGGTGGAACCATGCATGGAAGGGATCATGGGCAGAAGGAGGAGACCCAGCCCGGACCAGCATCTATCTATCCTGCTCACGTCTTGGGCCCAGGACAGGATAGGATGGGGGCGGATGCTGTGGATGAGCCGATGTCACGTAGCTTTTAGAGTTAAACCGATCTGACGAACCCAACCGTGCCAACATCCAAACCCATGCTCACATAAAGAAACATTGTGAGATGCGAACTCCAGTTTTTCGGAAAGGAGGAGGGCGGAGGGGGGGGGGGGGCGTCAGAGAGGATCGCCACACACACCAAGCCAAGATATGACCACTATGTACTACTAGTAGATACTTGGACAATAGTACTATGTAGATGGCAGATAGCCCCCATTCTGGTACGGCACAACCTTCGAGGGGGGGGGTGGTAACACAAACGCCGAGCTCGTTATTAGTGCACAGTCATCAATGGGCTTAAGATATGTGATACGAACGAATAGTAGGAGCCTCGATACTTGATTGGGCAGGGCATTTGTCAATCTGGCTGCGTTGTCCTCGTTGAGTACACTTGTTGCTGAGTCTCACCGTGATTGCGGGTGCTGGATTTAGGTGAGTAGCAATGGAACAGGATATCTCCTCTCCTCTTGTCTCTTCATCTCTTCAGCACGTATTTATATCTCTCTCCCGAATTAACTGGCGCTCTTCTCAATACCATTACGATTCTGAGGACTTACGTATGGAGACCTCTTAGGTACCTATATACAGAGGTGCAGAAATGATTGATTAGATGTGTATTGTAACTCCTTGTGAGACAAAACACACACACACGCACATACAAGACGTAGTTTTTTTATTTTAATTTTTTTTCTTCTTCCTCTCATCTTTCAAGATTGGAAAAAAAAATCAACAAAAACAAAAAGGTTTATCTTGGACGAGTCTACGCCTCTTCACCCGCGCTCGACCGCTCGTAGGATTTGTCTTAAAAAAAGAAATCAAAAACACCCCACCAAGAAACTAGCATTCCTTTCTCTTGAACCATGTACCGAGTCAAAAAAAAAAAGGGGGGGGGGGGAAATCAAGTTCCTTGCTCGAGCAACGCCCGCAGCCTTTCTCTCTCCTCCCCCTTACACAGGAACGGCACAGCCGAAGGAGGTGGCGACGGTACCACCCGGGCCGAACAGGGCAATCAGGGACTCGATGGCAGCCCAGGCGCCCATACCGCAGCAGGCCAGACCACCGCAGCCGTACAGGAGATAGACGGTGTTGAAGTGCCAGTTGACGGTGTAGCCGCGCCACCAGCGCTTGACACCTCCGTCGTGGCGGGTGGTGGTGCGGGTGGCCGGGTCGAAGCCCTCGCCGGGGAGCTTGGCGTCGACCTTGACGCGGTAGCCCAGGTAGAGGAAGGCGGGGAAGGTGTAGGTGAAGTTGAGGATCATCATCGAGCCGACGATGGACGAGATGCCCGACAGGTTGGGCACGGCGGCGGCGACGACGAAGGCGAGGATCCAGTACAGGGGGCCCAGGGCGTACCACAGCAGCTTGCCCTTCTTGCTGGTGATTGGGGGCAGGCCGAGGATCTCCTGGCCGACCTCGAGGTACACCACCTTCATGCCGACGTTGAAGTACAGGAAACACGCGATAAAGGCCGTCACCAGCGCGAACACGTTGCCCGTCACCTGGAGGCTGTTCATGGCCGTGACCTGGGTGATGCTAGACGACGAGTATTGGCCCTATTACGAGTTAAAAAAAAAAACAAGTAAATGTCAGCCTCGACTCTCTCTCTCTCTCTCTCACACACACACACACACACACACACACACACACACACACACACACACACACACACACACACACACAC
>JACWQW010000113.1:0-134375 GCA_014849355.1 Cryphonectria radicalis | reverse complement strand
CACACATTTTTACCCAAAAAAACACACCGGGTTTTTTTGGGGGGGCGCGGGCCCCCCCCCCCCCCCCCCACACCCCGCCCCCCCCCGCCCCCCACCCCACCCCCCCCCCCCCCCCCCCCCTCTCGTGGAGACGGAAACGCGATCTCGATACGGCAACCTCCCGCTATAATCA
The DNA here is from genome assembly GCA_014849355.1 of Cryphonectria radicalis. NCBI lineage: Eukaryota > Fungi > Ascomycota > Sordariomycetes > Diaporthales > Cryphonectriaceae > Cryphonectria > Cryphonectria radicalis. The sequence continues at coordinate 134,203 of JACWQW010000113.1, read as the reverse complement.
CTCCGTCCTCAGAGGACGCCACAGCAGCTCAAGCAAGAGGCTGGTGTCGTGCCGAGGGTTTTTTTGCTATCAAGAGGTGTAGTAGCCTGGAAGCTGGGGTGTAGGAGGAAAGATACTTGCTTACTTACTTGACTGGTGGCAGATCTGGCTCAAGGTTCTGAGGCCAAATAGGGCACTGATGCTGCCTCCTCAACTCAGGTTTCGATAGGCGGATCACCGATGCCTGGAGAAAAAGCCCGGGACCCTGGCTACTACTCGAATGGCAGTCACCACCACCCGCTATAGCAGGCTACTTTAGCTAGCTAGGCAACTACACTAGGCACAAGCCATAGTTGACACACTACAAATTCGTAGGTATTGCTAAATTTGGCAGCTGCTCACATCCTTGCGACTTGGCTCTTGCCTCTGTAGGGCTTGAGACTGACCTCTGCTGCTTCACTGTCGCCTGCCTCTCTTCCTCTGACGCCTCTGCCACAGTCTCAGCCTTAATGAACATCATCAGCCTCAGCCTCTCTGTGCCTTCGCTTCTGCCAGGAGGAGCGTGGCGTCCAGGTGACCTTTACTTCATCCTCTTTTTTTCTTTTTTTCTTTCTTCCCAATTTTATAACCCAGTCGACTGGCTAGTCGACTACCCTGATCAAGGTGGGACGGTTAGCCGTTCCCATAGGCTGGCAAGGGCTGATTGATTGGTCCTTCCTCACGGCCCGTCTCCGCTGTCTCACGATAGCCGCAGCTCTGTCGAGAAACGTTGCAGTTTGTTCCCGCTACAACAAGACGCTTTATCGATTCGAGATCCCATGGGGGCGATTTAATTGGTGAGCGATGCCGACAAACCGTCGACAGCCGGCTGCTAGTCTCTATAAGAGGCGGCGGCACACAACAGCATCAACCTCTTCTGGCGCACACCATATGCCCTCCTCGTCCTGGGTCTTGTGTCTACAGAATCACATCTTATTGATGACTACTACTGACGGGGTGCGACCACACGCACGAGTATCTCGATAGGTACCACGTACCACGGCATGCTTCCAATCGCAGTGGACCGCGAGGTTGGTCAGTTCTTTCCGGGCCGGCCGCCCCAATGGCACCAATGCGGTGCTGCGAAGCACTACGGGACGACGGCATGGGCGATGGTGTGGGCCCGGATCAGGGGGTATGTGCCCCGCCCTGTGTGCCTGGGCTATTCTATCGTGCGTCGCTTATCAGAAGCTTTCACGCATCCTTCCGAGGGTCTGGAGAAGATGCCGGTCGCCACGATGCCAAGAAGCATGTTATATCGACTGCAGCTGCTGCTGTGCAGCTGCAGCAGCCAGGTGGAGGAGGAAATATGCCCTGTCCAAAAGGCACCCAGGGACGACGTCCAGCACTTCGTCTCAACGGCCAGGCCGGACGATCCACTGGCGCCCGTCCGTCTCATGGCTGGCTCGTCCTAGGCGGCCTGCTGTCCCATTGGGTCTTGACCGCGTGCATCTTGTCCGCCTGGGTCTCGAGCCGAGGACGACCTCCTCTTGCGACTACTGCTTGCTATGTGTACTCGTCCCGAGCGGGAACTGGACGCTCAGAATGACCAGTCACACCTATCGTCCCGAAGAAGCAGAAGCCATCCCCCTACAGCTACGCTAATGCGTGCCATCCATGCTACGAGTGGATCGGCGCCAGTGGTCATTCCCACCTTTGTCGCGTCGATCACCGGTGCCGCGCTGACAGTCACCGGCCTTCGCAAACTCAGTCACCGATTTCGTCAATTCCTTCTACTGCACCTTTCTTGCTTGCTGTTACTGCATGTAACCTCCTCCAGACTTGTCTGTGTCCAGACCGCCACTCCGTACCATAAAAAGCCAAATCGCAAAAGGTCCCTGCTAGACTGCAGCCCGGCTGAATATATTGGGGTTCTCTTATCCTTTCTGTCTCTTTTTCCTCTCGACCTGCCTGAGATGAGGAATTTATCAGGATCCTCCTGTTGATCTCTTCTTGGCAAATTTTTTTTTCTCTTTCTAAACGAAAAACATGCCATGAGCTTCGAGTAGAACTGAATTCTATTATACTTTTCAGCAGACTCTCGAGGCTTATGATGGCCTCAGTCCCGTCCCCATACCTTTCTTGGGACATACTGCGACCATGTCTCAAATGTTGCGATCGTCTTTGGGTATGCCGACCCCACCATGTTTCCTATGCTGTAAAGAAGGGAAGAAAGAAAGAAAGAAAAAGAGAATGCCGCCCTCTGCTGACAGGTAGCCGCTAGATATCTGAACTCGCCATTTTTGGAGAGTGCATCGGCGCCATTGCATGGATTCCAAGTGCCCTCTCTCTTTTTCTGCTCATATCAGGATACGGCTTGCAGCCACTATGGCGCCGACGCCCGGTCTGGCTGCGCGACTTTGCAGCTGAGTCGCCCGAAGAGGCCGAATATTCTTCTGCCGAACTCGGGCTCCCGATGCGAAGAAATTGGAGCCGCGCAGCTGTTTTTCTCCTGGTCAACTCAGCAGTCGGTCTCGTGCTCAGCATTGTGGCCAGTTTGAATCCAGATATAGGACCCCTCTTTCTCACGCCACTAATACCCCATGTCAGTGAGAGAACCCTTGGCTAGCAGGCCCCCCGGATCTGCAGGTCTTACTAACGGTTTTATCAACAGGTTGTCACTTGCGTCTCATTGGCAGCCGAAAGGCCGCGGTCGACGCCAGGACTGGCATTGGTCGTCCAGGGAGCATTGTTCTTCATCCAGCTCATTCTGGTCAGCACTATACTCTATGTCACGACACGGCTTGGCCTCGTGTGGTGGATACTTGAGATGGTCGTCACGGTGGCCTCCGTGACCTGCATCCTCAACATGCCATTGCGCGACTCTCATCTTCGCAGCATCGATATTTGCTCCCCCTTTCAGACGCCGACGTCGAAGCTTCGCAGCCCAGAAGACAACTTCACGCTCTGGAACTGGATGTCTGTAGGTTGGATGGGACCCCTCGTCGAGGCAGGATGCCAGAGACAGCTCCACGACGAAGATGTGTGGCAGCTGCCCCTCCAGTTCCAACACGACCGGCTGCACCGCCTCTTCAGGGATGTGAAGGGGTCCGTCCTCATGCGTACTGTCAAGGTGAATGCGCCAGATTTGATCATCACGACCTTCCTCGGTATTCTCGAGTCGCTCTGCTCCTTGCTCCCGATTGTCTTTCTGAAGCAGCTTTTGACTGCCCTCGAAAGCAAAACCCCAAACCGAAGGGTTGCTGTGGTCTATGGTGTGTTCATCCTGATCGTCCGGCTGATTGGCGCCCAGTCTGGGATCTTCAACCTCTGGTTCTGTCGACGAGCTTATGAGCGGTGCAGAGGCGAGCTGATCACTATGATCTACGAGAAAACCTTGAGGCGCAAGGCCTTCACCTTTCCCAGCGATCATAACGAGAAGGAAGGTGACAAGGAAGCGGACAAGAGCAAGGCCAATGGTGGCCCAGCGTCCATGGGCAAAATCCTCAACTTGATGCGCAACGATGTTTACGAGATTTCACAGCGCTTCTGGGAATTTGCTAATCTCTTCACAAAGCCCATGACCTTCATCCTAACGATAGTCCTGATATGGGAGATCCTGGGGCCAGCAGCGCTCGGCGGGGTCCTGCTCATCGTCCTAGCACAGCTTATCAACGTCTTCACCATCCGCGCCCTTGTTAGCTGGGAGCGCGCCCGACGTGGTGTCACCGACGTCAAACTTCAGCTCACCTCTCAATTTGTGGAAGCGATACGTCACCTGCGCTGGTATGACTGGCAGGACAAGTGGTTGGGCCAGATCCTGGCGTCCCGACAGAAGGAGCTACGGTACCGAGTGATTGTGAACCTGATCAACAAGGCTGTTGCCGCCACCAATAAGATCTCAGCCTACTTCTTCCCCGTGGCAGCATTTTATGCGTATACTATGATTGGCAAGCAGCCTCTACGAGTCGACATCGCCTTTCCGGCGTTGACCCTATTTACCCAGCTGAACCAGAGCTTGAACGAGCTCCCAGGGCTGATCACTGTGCTCCTCAATGCGAGCGTGGCCATGGGCAGAATTGACAGTTTCATGGCCGAGCCAAACAAGGACGAGGAGTACGATGCCCCCGGCGAGTCTGGCGCGCAACCGGCTGGGGAGCTTGAGATGTCGCTCCGCGAGGCATCTTTTTCATGGCCTGGCTCTCCGCCAGCTCAACACGTCCTCTCAAGTGTCACATTTTCAGCTGGTCCCGGCCTGACTGCCATCTGTGGTAAAGTGGGATATGGGAAGACGGCCTTGCTCCATGCCATCCTAGGAGAACTTGATGGTCGTGGGGGCACGAGGAAGATACCCTGCGAGGTGGCAGGGTATTGTGCGCAGACACCATGGTTGCAGAGCATGAGCATTCGAGAGAACATACTGTTCTCATCCGGTCTCGACGAGGCGAGGTATCGGCAGGTTCTCGCGGCTTGCTGTCTCATTCCCGACCTGTCGAACTGGAAGGCAGGAGACCTATCGCTGATCGGCGAGAATGGCGTCGGCCTCTCCGGTGGCCAGAAGGCGCGGGTGGCACTCGCCAGGGCTGTCTACAGCCAGGCGAGGATCTTATTGCTCGACGACCCTATTGCTGCACTGGACCACCAGACGGCCGAGACAATCCTGCGTAATCTTTTCAGAAACACGGACCTGATGAAGGACCGGATGGTCTTCTTCGTCACCCATCGCATGGATATCTTGACGAGATATGCCGATCAGGTACTGGAGCTCTCGCAGCCCGGGATGGTGACTGTCATCTCCCGCGAGGAGATTAATGCCCACGAGGAGCTGCTTCACTTTGCCGCGGAGGAAGAGCACCGCCGAGAATCACTGGACGGTGAACACGCTGACGGCCCAGACGAGGAAGTTCTCCCCGACAAATTCATCGAAGAGGAACATCGAGCTCATGGCGGCGTCATGCTGTCAGTATACTGGCAATACATCAAGGCCGGCAACCTCTGGTACTGGGCTGGTCTGGTCGTCCTATTCACCGTATTCCGAGCCTCCAGGCTGGCGCATTACTATTTCTTGAAGATTTGGGGCGAGGCGTATGAAGACAGCGCAGCGACCCAAATCTACCTCGTTGCCAGCAACGAGCCAGAGCACATATTCCCAACAGCCGCGGGCCCCAACTTGAGCACTACTGCTTCTGGTGACTGGTGGAAGATTGACCTTGATCTTCCACCTCCCGACATTGACGCACGCCCTTGGCTATTCTGGTTCTTTATCATCGCCCTTCTGCAGTTCGTCTCCTTCATGATATCCGACCTCACCATCGTGCTCATCATCTACACTGCGGGCAAGCAACTCTTTCAACAGGTCATGCTCAAAGTCGCCAACGCCACATTCCGCTTCTACGACGTGACGCCCGTCGGTCGCCTGATGAACAGGCTGACAAGCGACATCGGCACTATCGATGGCCAGATTGTCACGCAGATCCGCGACGTCGCTTGGTACTTCATGTTCTGGGCTTCCAGCCTGTTCGTCATTGCCTCGACAACGCCTGTTTTCCTCCTCATCGCTATCATTATGACCTTCCTCTTCATCATGATCTTCATGCGCTTCCTCCCAGCATCACAATCGCTTCGACGACTGGAGATGGTTTCTCTCTCCCCACTCATGTCGAACTTTGGCACCCTCCTCGAGGGCCTCACAACTGTCCGTGCTTTCCGCGCCGAACCTCACTTTCAGAACCGGATCATCATCACAACCGAGGCCTTCCAGAGAATGGACCACTTTTTCTGGTCCCTCCAGGCGTGGCTCATGTTCCGCTTCGATATCCTCTCTGCGCTCTCGACCTTCATCCTCACAATGTCAGCCCTCCTCACCGGCCTCGGGGCCGGCACAGTCGGGTTCGTCCTTGGGACTGCCGGGAATTTCGTAACTTGTACACATAACCTCTGCCGCAAGTACGGTGACCTGCAGATGCAGTTTGTCAGCGTGGAGCGTGTGATTGAGCTTATGGACCTGGATGAGGAACCACGCGGTGACCTCGACCCGCCTGCTGCGTGGCCCAGCTACGACGATGACATAATATTCGATAACGTCACAGTTCGATACGCAAAGGGCCTCGACCCATCGCTGCGAGATATCAGTTTCCGCATACCGGCCGGTGCGACAGTGGCTGTGACCGGTCGGACGGGAAGCGGAAAAAGTACGCTTGCGCTGACGTTACTTGGTACGATCCTGCCCGAGTACGACGAGGCTACTGGCACTCTAGGAAGCATCCGTATCGGCAGCGTAGATGTGGCAAAGGTGGACAAGCATGCGCTCAGGAAGAGGATCAGCTTCGTTGCGCAGGATCCGGTGCTGTTCCCCGGGACGCTGAGGGACAATTTGGACCCCATCGGGGAGCACTCAGATGAGGAGTGTGAGCTGGTCTTGAGGAGAGTGCTGGGTGCAGCAGACGAAGTGGATGCTCTCTCAGGCAGCGCTTCGCCGACCGCAGGAGGGTCTGGGTCGAGTTCCGCCTCTGTCAGTCCTGTCCCCAGCTCAAACAGCAGCAGCGGTGCAGACAGTGACCACGGGGAAGGCCACACCGGTGACATCGTCACTGGGGATCTCGCAGCAGCGACGATCCTCAGCGTCGACGACAACGGCGGAACCAAGTCCGGCCCTCCGTATTCATCTGCCCTCACCCTGACCACCCGTGTCGACGGCGGCGGTAAGAACCTCTCCCAGGGCCAGCGACAGCTCATTGGTCTGGGCAGGGCCGTACTGCGGCGTAGCCCCGTGGTCATCCTAGACGAGGCGACGGCAAGCATCGACAAGAAGACGGCGTTCTACATCCAACAGGTTCTGCGCGAGGAGCTGCGCCAGAGCACGGTGATCACCATCGCGCACCGCGTGGAAGCTGTGAAGGATGCGGACTTTGAGATCGTCCTGGACAAGGGGAAGGTGGTGAGGGCGCAGGCCCTGATTGGGGGATGAAATAAGTTGGGAGGAAATATGAGGGCATGAAGAAACCGGTTAGTAGGTCATGAGGGATGGATATACGAGAAAGCAAAAAAAAACCCCATGAAAGGAGGGGCCGGGGAAAAAAAATAAAAGGGGAGGGGGAAAAGAACCCAACAACACGTTTTCCCACTGCATGTCATGCAGAGTTGCTCATAGATATACCTACTTTTTTGCATTTTGATACCTTATTTTTCTTTTCGATATATAACATCACGGGAATTTAGAAGTTGGCATGCAGACAATCTGAGAAGTTCTGTGACAGATCAGTGCTTTCGTGTACCTAGTGCATGTGTCCTCAAGGGCCCCGAATACTCACGGTGATGGCGGTGCCCCAGCAACCTCATCGATGGTGAGGGCTGAGGGTTAACTCACACGCAGATCTGTGTTGAGTCTGGACACAGGCATGCTCAGAATACATAGTCACCAAATCTTGATCAGTGATCACTTGCACTTCTCACGAGTGCAATGTTTTTCATCACTCACAAATAAATCGCTGCTACCCTCCACACCTCCTCTTTTTTTGCGACGATAAGTTTTCCTTGCAAACGTCTCATTAGCGTGTGTTGTTCGTGTCCAAAAACACTCGAGGTCACTGTGCACTTTTCGACCTGGGAGCTCGATTGTTTTGTTATTCGATCTGGACGCGTCTTTGTCCAACGAACGAACACCTTCTTCCTCGACAAACCATCTCTGCAGCGTGCTCTCTCGCCTCAACAGGACTTGAGCAAGTTGGACTGGCCCTGCTAGCTACTGTGCGACCCCCTTGTACATTTGTTTCCTGTCCCAAGTCTATTATCTGTTTTCGTGGTCTCGAGCTTGGAGCCATCTCGAACGCTTTTTGGCCAGGGCTTTTTGTTTTTCAGCGCCACGCGTGGACACCTTCCCCTCCACATCACAGGAGCTTTCGTGTTGACCTTCCACTTGGCCCTCCACCCAACTTTCCCCTCGACCTTCCACTTCACTTTCCATCCAACCTTCTACTCGCCTTCCTACTCAGCCTCCTACCCAACTCTGCACTTAACCTCCCATTCACCGTCCACCTTCCTTCTTTCGACTGCTCCGCACCCTGCTGTCTTCATCTGTTCCTTTACGAATCGCGTCTCAGCATCAGCTACCATCGCGTCGAACATGGTGCCGGTCCCATTTAAGAACGAGGCCGAAAGCTTCGTCAAAGCTGAGCCAGGAGAGCCTTCCCTCCCCAGCAGTCCCATCCCAGAGCCCTCGCCCCGTGAGGATACGGAAAGCACCATGGGAGCTACTGACAACTACTTTGATCGCCTCCTGTCCGAGGCATCCGTCGAGGACCTAGAAAAGGGCGTGAAGATCAGTGTGGGGAGGCTTAAGGAGATCGAGGAGATCCTGAGCTCTCTTCCTGAATCTGTTCTGCCTACCACGGTCTCGCAGGTACAAAAATGGCTGGCCAAGATCAAGAAGCTTCGAGATGATGCAGAGCCGAGTCGTTTCGTCATTGGCGTCGTGTATGTAGCCCTGCCTGGTTCTCAAATGCGAGATAATACTGATATGGGTTTTGCAAAAGTGGCAACACCGGTGCGGGCAAGAGCTCGCTCATCAACGCGCTTCTTGACGAAGAGAGGTACGGCTTGTCACCCGTGATCCTATGGAAAACAGACCTACTGACGACGTTCATAGGCTTGTTCCTGTCAATGGTGTGCGGGCCTGCACTGCGTCAGCCACCGAGATATCCTACAATTACTCGGACGACCCAGCGGAAGCCTACCGTGCCGAGATCGAGTTCGTCGCCGCCGAAGACTGGGCCAAGGAGCTGGCAACACTATTGTCTGACATAATTGAAGATGGAAAAGTATCCAGAGATTGCAATACCGCAGACAGCCCTGCTGGTGTGGCATACGCTAAGATCAAGGCCGTCTATCCCAAGATGAGAAAGCATGATATGGTCAACGCCAACCCTCACACGATGCTCCAGTCTACACTCATCCGCGAGGTTCTGGGAACATCCAAGATTATCCACCGCGCGACTGCCTCCGATCTCTACGGGGTTGTCCAGAAGTACGTCGACAGCAAAGACAGGGTGGCTGGCCGGGGAGGGGACGTCGAGTATTGGCCCTTGATCAAATCAGTCCGCATATATTGCAAGGCAGCGGCTTTGTCCACAGGCGCGGTAATCGTGGACCTTCCGGGCGTCCACGATGCCAACACTGCCCGGGGCGCTGTGGCACTCAACTACTTAAAGGTTTGTGACGCCATCTGGATCACTGCTGGAATCCAACGAGCTATGGACGACAAGGCGGCCAAGGACCTCCTGGGGGAGTCATTCAGGCGTCAGCTGAAGTTCGACGGGGCATACTCGGCTATCACTTTCATCTGTACGAAGACAGATGATATCCTGAAGCTGGAAGTTGCAAACACCCTCAATATGGAAGACGATGTCTCTGGTCTACAGGCACAACTCAAAGATCTTGAAGCTCGAAAGGTTGTGTTGCGTCGCCAACTCCGCGACCTGAAGCAAAAGCGGTTTGCATCCGAGGTCACGATAGAGGACTTGACGCACAAACAAGAGATATGGTTGGCATTGTCCGTCAGGCAGGCGAAGGGCGAGACAGTGTATCGGCCAGTGATCAACAGCAAGAAACGGAAGCGCTCAGGGAACTCTGTCAATGAAGACAGTGAGACGCCGGATGACTCGAGCAATGACTCCGACTCCAAGTCCGACAAGTCTCAAGTCGAACAGTCCCAAGATCAACAGGCTTTGACAGCAGAGGAGATTGACGGAGAGATCAAAACCATCAAAGACGAGCTACACGCTGCCAAAAAGACAAAGAAGGCCCTCAAAAAGGAGTGTCACGTGATCGATAAGGAGCTACAGCAGGTCGGCACAGACGAGAGCGCCATGCGTGGTCACATCCAGTCGATATGCATCAAGGGGCGGAACCAGCTTTCCAAAGGTGCGATCAAGGCCGATTTCGCAGCCGGTATCAAGGAGTAAGCCTGAAATTCAGTCGACCACCTCTGACCTGTGCACAATTATTGACCTCGTCCACAGGCTTGATCAGCAAGCAGCTATAGAAGAAGACGAACTTGCTTTCGACCCTAGCATTGAAGCCAGAGACTATGACGCCGTAGCCCGGTCCCTTCCTGTTTTCTGCGTCAGTGCTCGGGCATATCAAAAGCTCTCGGGCAAATTGGTGGACGAGAACGTGCAGGTCGAAGGGTTCCTTCATCCGGACGATACGGAGATTCCAAGACTTCAATCCCATGCAAGGACGCTGACCGAGGCGGCTCGCAGAAACAAATCTCGTTATATCATCAACGACGCCGACGAGCTTCTGAACTCGATGAAGATATGGACAAGGAGCACTCGTCTCCTTCACATGACCAATGCTGAGGCTGGTCAAAAAGAGGAAGTCCTTCGCAAGCAGTTATGTGTCCTGGAGGTTGTAAGTAATTAAGTAATGAAGCACAACTTGATACCTTTTGCGGTGCCAGTATGCATATGCTGACGCTCATCAGTTCATGCAGAAGGCCAAGGCCACCTTTGTCAAGGTCTTTGAATCTGCTATGGAGAAACATCTTTTCGGTATTTTCGAGAAACTGGTCATCATCGGATCCGAGGAGGCCGTTGCGACTGCAGAGGGATGGAGTGCCCATCGAGAAGGTGGACTTCAGTGGCCCACGGTAAGTGTTCTCCTCCATATAAATTCGTAAAAAGTGGTCTCTAAGCTTACGCCTCGCCAGTATCGCGCGACCATCCGACGACTCGGGGAATTCTCAGGAACCGCGGGGCCACGAGATTTCAATGCAGAGCTTTTTGCGCCTGTGGCCAAGCTACTCGTCAGAAATTGGGAGAGAGTCTTCCAACAGCGCTTTCCTAAAGCATCTGATGAATTTGCATGCAGCATCATGCAGGCTATCAAACAATTTCACCGCGAGACCTGGTCAAGCATGCCACACCGCGGAATATCGCCTCTTGGTTTCGCTACATTAGAGAAGCAAGTCCAGATTCAAGTCACCACTCTAAGAGCGTCGATGGAAGAGCTACGCAAGACAATCAAAGCCTCACAGCGGGAAGCGAACCGGATGTTCTCACCTGCCATCCAAGAGGTAATGCGTGAGGCGTATGAGACCTGCTTGGATGAATGGGGTAAGCTCATCTCCCTGAACATATTAACAGCTCCTCGCTGTCTCGCCACAAATTCTGGACGACTGATGTGTGCATGTAAATATCTCACAGGCCCAGGATGTTTCGCGCGCATGAGAAACCTGATGAAAGCAGATGTAGAGACCAACAAGCGACGCATGTTCCAGGAGGCAACTGAGACAGTCAAACATGCGCTGGAGAAGATGGCCGTGGATCTCGATGTAAAGCTTCAGCATCTTGTCAGCGACCTTTTGATGAAGCTTGAGCGTGATTTCACAGCAGTGCTCATCGGCGATGAGGATCACGCGGCCGAGCGCAAACTTCGCAGCCGACTTCGCAAGCCCCTGGACGACAGCGATTCTTGGTACTCCGAGCTCTTCCCAGGCGTGAAGGACATACCAAAATTGGAGCACAGCCCTGGTGCTGCGTCTGCATAGAAGATCAGCGTCTTCCATCCAATTCATGCCATGCAGGGCCAGACCTCGAGTTACCAAATGCTATCTTGGATGCTGCTGCAGGCGTCTATCAATGCGTTCCTGGATTCCTCCGCTACCCATTTGTTGTCGACACTGCAGGCACGGGCAAGCAGTGCGTCTTCGCAAATCTTTTTTGCCTGAGCTGAAGATGTACAGAATTTTGTGTGGAAGATGTTGGGTGTTTATGGATCGAGGAGGTACGGACTGACGCAGCAATTTGAAGTGGTTGTACACAGCCAAAAGGAAAACGGTTCGTTGCCTGGCATGAGACCAGATTTGTATGTTGAAATATCGAGATTGGCGGGTTGCGTTGAAATGTCAAATTGAACGCCAGATGACTTCCAAGTGGCCTCTTGACCTTGTTTCAGTCTTTCCCTCGGATATCTTCGCTCAACGGTGCTTGCCTAGTCCAAATATTCATCCCAATCTTCTGTCCCGTCGTCACAGGCAACCCAGCGTGCAACGTCCTCTCATCGCCTACGCCATTCGGGAACAAATTCTCCCAATACACCGCGTTCCCCTCGACAGGGCGGAACGTAACGCCCTCTTCATACGGCGTATCACAGTCCACAATTTCGCACCACCTGTCGTCCCTCGGTGCCTCAAGAAGCGGGAAATTCGTGCCCCCTCCGGTCGTATCATTCGACACATGCACATACGCGAAGAAAGACGACATCCGGTTCCCACCCACGCCGGCCACCGCGTTGGCCGGGTTCGTGAACCAGTCCGTGTGGTACCGGTACTGCTCGCCAGCGCCGTACTTGACGAGCTGCAAGGGTTCCAGGTGGTCGGCGGGGACGTCGTGGCCCTGGAAGGCCAGGGCCCTCTGCTCTATGCAGCGGACTGTGGCGTCTCGGGCTACGGAGGTGGACTGGGAGGTTCGCACGCTGTTTATGGTGTGCTCTCCGCTTGCCCCGGCTACGCCTGAGTGGAGGAAGCTGTCCTTGCTGTGGAAATCTTGATGTTAATGGGCTGTTGTTGTCCATGGATGACGTTGTGAAGCAAAGAGCCGGGGGAGGGGAGGGGAGGGGAGGGGAGGAAGGCTCACGTCACTTCTTGGAGATGTGCTCTTTCTTCTGGGGTGATGAAGTCGTGTAAGTAGATTACTGTTGGTGATTTTGATATGATGGAGACTTTGTACGGCGGGTGTTGGCACTGGTCGTCGCTGCTCATTGGCTTCTGCGATGCGTCTGCGCAGGTGAGCATGGCCAGTGCCGCAGCAACTGTAGGACTCGGAATCTTGACCATTGTGAACTGATCTTGCTCGGACAGGTTATTGTCGTCGGTATGATCTTTTTCTTTTGGGAAAAAGACTACAAGTCGAAGTAGAACCAACATGCAGTGATTGAGAGAATCTTTTTTCGAGCCTGCGTGGGCCGAGTGGTGTATGAGTGGGCTGCTGCATGAAACATGTACGGTTCAGGGGCCAGGGCTCCGAGCGGTGACGGCTCATGTTTCCGCACAACTCATGGAGTAAAGTCTCAGGGGCTCGTCCGTATGATCTTCGGATTGTGCGACCACGGTGATGCAACCCTGTCCACAGCCCAGCCTGAGGAAACCCAAGCTCTCCGAGGTGTCCTCGCCCAGACGAAGCCGATATTTGTGATAACGAGAGACAAAAGCAAGATCACTATCCCGTCTCCGACGATATCTCATTAGCACACCTGGATAATACGCATCCTGTATGATTATACGATGATGAGATACGGAATAGTGGCTCTTTTTAGCCTTGTTGGCTTTGCTTTGGGAAGATGGCAGACTGTCGACGAGGCTGGCTTTCGAGAGGCGGCGCGAACGAACGACCAGACATTAGTAGCATGTAAGTCATGGAGAACGACCCTCAACTATATACTTGATTCTGACTGAAATATTGATCACAGATATACATGTACGGCAAAGTCCCTGTCCTTGATATTAATTCTCGACTTAGGCTGACCATGGGAATTGGACTCAGGGCGCCGAGTAAGCAACCCCCTGGACGAATGAACTCACAACTGCTGTCTCGTCCTGACAATGCGACAAATGAGAACAGAAGCCTAGGGGCCTTTGAAAACGAATGGTCTTCTCTTCAGGCTTCACAACAAGGAAGCACAGTCATCAGCGTCAATTGCTCAGCAAGCCAGGCGCTCTGCCGCGAGTTCGACGTTGTGTCTTTCCCGACTGTCAGACTTCACGGGCAGGACGGGCAGTTTGAGCGTTATCGTGGCCCTAGGAGGGCAGAAGAGTAGGCTCATAAGTGGCTTAAATTTCAGAAGGAAACTGTTGTTGCTGTTGTTGTTGTTGTTGTTGTTGTTACTTTGCTGCATGGCTGACGTTGAATGTTCATTAGCATCCTCGCATATCTCCGCCGCATGTCACGACCGGCAGTCTCCCGCCTCGACGCCACAGAGGCATCCCCGTTCAGGTCCGTAGACGACGTCGTCATCATTGCAAGTGTGGCAGAAGACGATGACGACTTGGGGTTTGAAGAGCGCTTCTCGAGAGCGGCACAGCAGTATCGGGATCGGTACTCCTTCGCGGTACAGCGACGGTTGGAAGCCGGTGCATCATTCCTGGAGTGCATGAACAATGTAGACTCGGAGGTGTTTTCGATAACCGATCTGTCTGATCCGCTGGCTCTCGAGAACTTCATAAGACAGTGTTCGCGGCCTCTGGTCCCCGAATTCACCAGGCGCAACGAAGGTGAACTCATAAAGGTAGATGGAATGCTGTGTCCCGACCCCAGTCCCCCTTCCAAACAAAAAAAAAAAAATCAAAAATCAAAAATCAAAAAAATCACACACACTGAACCTGCTAGCAGATGGGCAAGAGCATCGTGCACTACTTCACCTCGTCCGACGCAGGTCGAAAGTCCTACGTCAACGCCATCCGGGCGCTGGCGAAAAAGTATCAAGAGTATCTCCTCTTCGTCACGACGGATGTGGGCGAGTACCCGCACATGGCGTCCATGATGGGCCACAGGGAGGGAGCCAGCAGTGTTCTGTCTGTGCTCCAGCCTGTTAACGGTGGGGTTTTTGTGTATCGCGGGGAGACCATCACGGCGGAGACGGTGGAGAGGTTTCTGGGGGAGATCAGTTCGGGCAGGGTGAAGATGTGGGATGGCGTGCTGCCGGATACAGATGAGGGGATTACGCATGAAGAATTGTAGAATCTGTAAGCATACAAGGGATGATGTTTGATTGTATCATATGGCAGTAGGACTGAACAAAGATGAGGAACATCACACAACTTGTATTATACCCTACAAACAAGCTGCTGAGCCATTATTTTAAGTCTTTGTCTGTTCATATTGTTAGACGAAACCACGCTTGAGGTGGTCTTGATTCACTAACTGGTAGTTATAGGACCTAATCACTGCGTGGAGTGCCATCTCCTTATGCGTCTGGGCAGCCTGGTCATTTAGCTGAAAATGAAATGTACTCCTATTGATGAGGATAACTGACCTTGATTATATGGTGAAGCCTTACTTCTATTTAGTATTCATGTCTTCTTCCACTCCTAGCCATACCTATCAGGGCTTACCTTTTCCATGCCGCCGTGTTCTAAGTAGATCCTCGGCACATTGAAGACCACAACTCAGTCTGATGACGACTAGAATTATGAGCCCACGACCGTAGGTGCTGGGGTTGGAGTGACGGTCATAGTGTCAAAGAAGATGCCGGTCACCGAGCCCGTCGGCGCCGGGACGAAATCGGCGGTGGCGGTGACGGTGCTGAAGTGGATCGCCTTGACGCTCGGCGTCGATGCTGCGTCCAGTGCGAGGAAGGAGAGCAGGAAGGACAGCACGGAATGCATTGCCGTTGTTGTTTGTGGTTTACGTTTCCAAAAGGCCCTGGGCTGAGATGTTTGATGAGGATTAGGAGAAAGAAGGGTTGCTCACAGTCTTCTTACCTTACCTGGTAGACTTTTCCTCTCTTGCTTCTTTCTGCCTTTCTTTTTTGTGTTTCTTTTTCTTGACTGTGGTCTGATGAGGTCCGGTCTGTAAGTAAGTGATGTGTATGAGAGTTTTTAGGAGGGAACAACATCACTGAGACACACACGGCTGGCTGAGATGCTCATTATATACCATGAGGTAGAAGGAAGTGTAGTTTGATGCAAGGTTGATTATGAGGCCTTTGTCAATCACACGACAATGCCATTGAGTTGGGTTGCCAAATTGGCGAGACTGGGGATGTCCCCAAGATCTGTGTTCGCAATTCGGGAACAATGTGGCATTGTTTGTCTCTTTCACAGGACTGTTTTGCTCTAATTGCCCGAATACCCAAAATAGATCTGAGGGTCGAGTTGACCTAGATAAGTTTGTTCTCAAACCGCGCAGCCAGAGTCACTTGTATGCAGAAGCCATCTCTTACTAATTTTACAGAACCCTCGGACCAAGCCCTGGCCACAGCCTCGCTTGGACTCCAATCTAAGCCTGTTGACGATGCATTGGGCTTGGCTTATCTCGACTAAGAAGCCAGTACAAGACCAGGCGACAGGCGAGAATTATGACGCCAAGATAAGGTTTCTGGGATGCCGAGATCCGCGCTGTGTCGAGCACTATTCCCACTCACTCCATAGCACAGAATGTACACTGCACTCTATTCATTCTTGGCCGGGACAGACGCGCGTGTGTGTGTGTGTGTGTGTGTGTGTGCACGCACACAAGTCAAGATGATTATTCAAAGTATTCTGCACTTTTCTCTCTTACTGTTTAACTATGTTGTATATTTTCCATGTGGAATCTAGACATCATGCCGACATGATCCAACCTGGGTTGCTGTCAAGACATACTACATCATTAGCTTGTACTAGAAGGCTCGGTGTGGGAAACAGGCCTAGGCTTACAGAAGGTGAACCCACTAGTCAGTCACCCAGTGACCGCTGAAAACGCCACGCCAACGCCAACTCCCCCCCAAAACCCCCCACTAAGTTCTAAGGTCATTCCCATCTCCACTGGAACAAAGGGTTGTAGTATGATCGTTGGGTTCTTTTTAGGCCATTGGATTCTTCCCTTCCTCCTCGAACAAGAACCGTCGTCTGTCTGTATCTGCAAAAGGGTTTCCTCAAACTGTACAATAGTACCAGATAGATAATAGTACATAAATACGTACTATACAAAAACGCGCTGGGGTTGGTTCTGCTCCACCACAGATCGTCTTAGTGGGTGACAGGATTTTCGACAACTGACAACCACCCCTCCCCCTCCTCCTCCTCCTCCTTCTCCTCCACCACCACCATTTCGCAAGGGCCCCTCCACACTCGGCAGCAGCAGCAGCAGGGCCAGGCCAGATGCATGTCTGACGGGTACGGTACGCAAACGGTACGACGATCATTGATTCAAGTAGTATCCTGTCTCTCTTTTCAGTGCCTTTTTCCTCGTTTCTCAAAGGGCCGAGGCAAATAAAAGAGGTCTAAATCTTCCAAAAAAGCTTCTACTAACTACTACGCCTTAAACCTTAAGCGGTACGGATTACCAGGTCCAAAGAGGAAGAAAAAGGCGAGTCAGCCAGTCGGCGGACTGGAGCCTCAACACGTGGGCTTCTGGACCACTCAACTTAGAGCACCGCCTTGTCGTCTACTGCGGTTCTGGTTCGTCTCTCTCTCTCTCTCTCTCTCTCTCTCTCGCGTGCGCGCGCGCTCTACCTCACTTTTCCCAATGCAACTCTGTTCCATCCACTCAGTCACAACGACGCTACCGGTACTGAACCATCTACTATCAACAGTATCTTCATAGTGTCCACTGCAACCCAACGCTACGACCCCTTGGACCCCAGATCTTGGTCGCCCGGCCCACTACTACGAGCCCACATAGTCGACCTCTTTCTCCTCCCTCTCACCTTCTCCTCGTCGTCGTCTTCCTTGTCGTCGTCCTCGTCGTCGTCGTCGTCCTCCTCCTCCTCCTTGCGACTGCCGCATACCGCGCTCGCTGGTGGGGTCCTTCCCTTGTCTCTTCCCCCCCGCCCTCTCTATCTACGACCTTGGGAGAACCTGACACTACAACCTCGACCGACTCTATATCAATCGAGAGGGTACCCAGAGAAGGAGGGAGAGAAGAGGGGGAGAAACAAGAGGAGAGAGAGGACGGACCTCCCACCACGTTTCTGCGGGTCTCTTGAACCCCTCCTCTGGGATACTGGGGTCAGATTCTCTTGGACGTTGGACCCCCTCTTGAAGGCTGGCTCTCTCTCTCTCTCTCTCTCTTTTGAGGACCTCCTCTTCTAAGATCCCCCACACGTTAGAGCCTCTCTCTCTCTCTCTCTCTCTTTCTCTCCCCCGCCTTTGGTCTCACAATCGAAGAATGGTGAGGAGAACATGTTGACTCGCTCCCCCGTGCCTGCAATGGCTACAAGTGCCTCGCCGAGCTCTTTCCACACCACTCGCTCCCACAACCACAACCACCCTCCCCATCACGCCTTCCACTATGCGTCGTCCGCCTCCCCACAGATACGATCTCCCAAGCCGTCGGCGGCTGTCTCACGGCGACAGTCGTCGTCATCGTCGACAGCATCGCCCCTAGGCCTCAACAACAACAACAACAACAACAACAACAACAATAACGATAACGACAACAACAGATCCCAGGCGCAATCAAACCCACCGCCGCCGTCCAACAGGACACAAGCACAGGCCGATCGGCCCACGGCCTATGTCGCCGTCGACGCCGCCACTCAGTATTCCCCAATGGAACCACATGATTATTTCACGACGCCCGACGTCCCTGCGAAGTCTGAACCTCTAGCCGGTGTCCAATCCCCTTCCGCCCACGCCTCGACCAAGACGACAACCCAATCACAACCACAACCGACACCAGCAGCAGCAGCAACAGCAACAGCAGCAGCATCCTCATCACGAGCCACAGTATCCGCCACCTATACCCCCCAGGCCAGCACCAACGGTGTCGTCTTACTACAGGAGGCGCCCCCTGCCACGCCTGGCCCCTCGGATGGGCCGCCCATGCTCAAGGCGCCGCATCCTCTTTCACCCAGTAAGCGGCGGAACTCAGACGCACCTGGGCTGCTGGTCGGAGGGAGGCCGTCTGGCGGAGGGGGCGGGGCCGCAGGGGTGGTGCCGAAGCGCGTGAAGCCCGAGGCAGCGCCGCCCAAGGTCCTGCCGGTGCAGTACGAGCTGTGCGCCTATGAGGATATCGTGGTGCTGATCGCACACATGCTTGCGGAGCTGATCGAGACCAACGACGCGCTGGCCTTGAGCTCGGGACACCTCACGCGATTCCACAGTCGGTAAGGCTATACGACCTAGATCTGTTCCCTTTTTTTTCTTTCTCTTTCTTTCTTTCTTTTCTTTCTTCTTCTATGTTGAATCTACAGAGCTTTGGCGCTGACGAGGAGGGCTGGCTACCGTTAAAACAAATGAAATAGGACCGCACCGGGCATCTCCGTCCTGGATTACCTCCTGCGCCTCGCTAAGCACGCCACCCTCTCGCCGCCCCTCCTCCTCTCCATGGTCTACTATATCGACCGCCTCTGCGCCCTCTACCCGGACTTCACCATCAACACCCTCACAGTACACCGCTTCCTGATCACCGCCGCCACCGTCGCCGCCAAGGGCCTATCCGACTCCTTTTGGAACAACTCCACCTACGCCCGCGTCGGTGGTGTCCGCGTCGCCGAGCTCAAGCTGCTCGAGCTCGAGTTCCTGCACAAGGTCGACTGGAAGATCGTCCCGGACCCGGACGTGCTGGTTGCGTACTACCGGGGCCTGGTCCAGAGGTGCCCTGCGTACCAGCTCGAGGATGAGGTCGACGACGACGACGAGGGTGGAGGCGCAGCAGCCATCGCCGACGAGTCAGGCGGAACAGAGGTCTCAAACGACGACCCTGGTGAGGGCGACCAACAGGAGCATGGCAAGGCCGTCGCTGCCACCTGGGAGGACAGGAGCCGCCGGAATGTGACGTCCGCGCGGGAGAAACCACCAGATGCGCCACCTCGGGCATAGCATGGCGGCGGTGCACTGTGGTCTGTAATTCTTGCGCTGCGTCCGCCTCCTCCTTCCAAGCATGGACCAGACAGATAGATTGGAGCGTTAACCTACTTCCCCAAACGCACACTAGGGTGTGTACATCGATCCTTGTTGTGTGCGCTGCTTAAGATGATGGGATGTGCAGGTCGGGCTTGCATATTGCGTCAAGGGGAGGGGGGGAAGGGGGGGACATGACATACTACTACATTGGTCCCTCAACTTTTTTTTTTTGGTTGTGTAAACGAGGAAGCATGCGATGAAAGAATTATATAATGTGTTTATGAGGTTCAATATCATTACTTTGACAAGACTGCTGCTCCCTTGCTCCTCCTGTTTGACGAGGCATCTACACCATTGATCATGTCTCCAGTAACAACAGCCACCAGGGAGAACGGCACAAGGAGGAAAGGGGGGGGGGGGCGCGGGGTTTCGTTCAGTGCAATATGATATGATCTAATCTCCCAAAGTGTAGGTTTTGAGGTTCCAAGTTGTGTGGAATTTACATGTACGGTGAGGGAGGACCTCATGTGTTTTAAACCCCCTCTCTCTCTCCCCCCCAACACTCATCATTCCCACTCTCCCACTCGGGCCCAGCTTGAAAAAGAAGAGGAAAAAAAGCCAGGCGAGCAAGCCCTAATCTAGAGACAAGAAGAAAAGAAAAGAAGAAACTCCACCAAAAAAAAAATACAGGAGCAGGAAGACTTGGGAAGAAGAAAAAATTCCCCATTCTTTCCCGCCCCCCCCCCCCAACCCAATGTTCACCCCCTTATGTCTTCTATGCCAATCAGTCCAGTCAAGTTCTAGATGAGGCATTCTATCCCTGGATGAAGAAAGAGTCTCCCCAAGCCTTCCTCTATTCCTTTCCCGCTTATACTAGAGAAAAGGGGGAAATTATGTCCAGCAAAACCGATCCTAGCGCCAAGAAAAAAAACAAGAAAATCCAGATTCAACCCATTTGCGAAGAGAGGGTTGGGGAAAGGGGGGGGGGGGGAACAAGGCAGAGCGAAAGTATAAATGATGATGAAAAGCAACGGAGGAGAAATAAAAGCAGGAAGGAGAAGCAGAAAGAGGAGGAGGAGGGCGAGGGGGAGGAGGTAGAACAAAGGGCGAGAATTAGATTTGTCTGTAGACCTTTTGTGTTGAAGACGCGTAGCGAGCAAGAACCCGTAGTGATTGGGATTATAAGCAATGCCGGCCTGCTGAACTTTGCAGATAGCTCTCTCGTGGTCTGTCTCGTCGCCAAGTGATTCTTCCTTCCAAGGAAAAAAAAGGTTACATGACACCCCCCCGCCTGCTTGCCAGCTGTCAGTGTGCAGGTGAACTGACTGACTGGTCAAGTACACACACCCCAAAAAGAAAGAAAAAATCCCCCCTCTTATCAGTACTCAGCATCATCCCAATTTGTGCCCCGGCCACGACCACCAAAAAGCTGCGCGGCCTCCATGCAGTACCCCCCACCACCGCTCGCCATCTTCGTCTCGCTGCCGTAGCAGATGATGACGGCGTCCACGATGGAGCTCAGGATCCCCTCCATGGCCCCGAGGATGCCCCAGCCGATGAAGCTCGCGACGAGGCCGACTATATACGCGTAGGCGCTGCCCCTGAGGCTGCCCTCGGGAAGAGTCACTCTCAGCTGCCGTGCCGTAATCACCCAACCCGCGAAGCCGAGCGCCGTGGCCATGATGAAGCGCGTCGCGTGCAGGAGGAGCTTCGCTAGGCGGTAGGGCAGGAGGGGCGCCGAGCCGCGGTGCTTGAGGGTGCGGGGCGTGAGCGTCGTCGTCGGTGCCTGGGGGCCCAGAAAGTCCATCTGGCTCAGGCCGCGGGCCGAGTCCACGAGAGGCTGGGAGTGGATGGCGGCGTAGGTGAGTGTGAGAGGGTTGGTCATGGCAACGATCGAGGTCGGGACGAGCGTGTAGAAGAACGCGGCGATGATGCCGGCGAGGCGCCTGTGCAGGACCAGGAGGGGCAGGCGGACCACGATAGCCAGCAGGGTCGAGAGCGAGATCGTGCCGAAGATGGTCGTCACCGAGTGGTTCAGTGCCGCCATGACAATGTCTCGCGAGGCCACTGCGGGCACAGCGTTGCGGTGGAAATACCACTGGGAGACCGTCGCGGCTGTGGTCCCCCGCTGGACGCCTGTGATCATCGACAGCGTCCAGAGGTACATGATGAGGAAGTATGCGCCCAGCCACCAGGTCGAGACCTGGATGATGTACTTGGACGAGGTTCCCGCGTACGAACCGCCCAGGAAGACCCTAGTGAACATGGCAAGCCACGCCCACGTCCAGAAGACGACCAGGGAGAGAGCGCCCATGCCGACGAGCACCAGCGCGTTGTTTGCGGCGAGGATCCGGCTCGAGAACTCGAGGATCGCAATGGACGAGGTGAGCGCACGGCGTCCCTTCCAGACCATGTATATCCAGACCAGCGCGAAGAAGCCCGGGATCGTCGAGGCCCACCTCATCACAATGTCCTGCAGGCTGGACCCATCTTCACGTCCTTGGAAACTAGAAACGAAAGGGTATATCGCAAACGAAAGCATGATGACCGGGACCGCGACCAGGATCAGCGCGACCAGCGGCCTGACAAAGTATCGCAGAGCTGCTAGCCAGACGAACGATACTATGATGGCGACCAGGGTGTCCACAGCCAGCAGGTGAAATGATGACCGCAGGACCGTATATATCGTATCTCCTACTGGTTTCGACCCGTTTGGGGTCGCCGTTGTGTGGAGCCATACCAGGCTGAAGGTGGCGAACATGGCCGCCAGCGCGATCAGGTAGACCCAGGCAAAGAAGGCATCGTGCTTGAAGATCTCGCCCTGCGGCGGTGAGACCCCAGCACCCGGTCCGGCATGAGCAGGAGAAGACTGGCCCTCGAGCTCGGACTCTGGTATGGAATCTCGCCGCAGTGGTACCCGCGCAGGGCCGTTGGTGGTGCCGCGTAGCCTCTGGAAGGCAGGAGGATGGTCGTCGACGGATGCCTCCATGGTCAGGTCTGCTGGTGGTTCGCCGTCGGCGATTGTCGACTCGAGACCGACGTCCTCCATCCTCCCCCTGCCCGAGGACGAGTCGCTGCTGTTGGACGTCACCCTCTCCAGGCCCTCGTGACCACCCCGCTTGGCGCCGTGGTCAGGCCCTCTCCGGGCGAAACTGCTCCTGGGCCCGTTCCAGCTACTCTTGATGCCCCGTGTGTGTGCCCGGTCCAGAAATGCCCTGCCCTCCTCCTGGTCCTGGCTCTGCTCCAGCGAGCCACGGCTGCCCTCGTCCTCGGGTTCCGTGCTCTCCTCCAGCCGGCTCGTCTGGAAGACACGGCGCGACTGCTGCAGAGCATAGAGGTCTACGGCCTCCCGGTCGCGCTCGTCCTCGTCATCCTCCTCCCGCAGCTCGTCCCTGGCGCTCTGGAAGAGGGGGGCATCCTGGGTGGTGGAGTAGCGCGAGGCGAAGGTGAGATGACCGAAGCGCGAGGCTGCGGGCTGATAGGGGTTGGTGGCGCGCCCTGCCCCCAGGAATGAGCGGCCGCCGTGTCTCGATGCTCGCGAGGACCAGTCGCCTGGCTGGCGATGGGTTTGTGCGTCGTTGCCGTTGCCGTTGCCGTTGCCGTTGCCGTTGTCGGTCTGGCCCTGGAAGTTGGAGAGGCGGGATTGTGACTGAGCCAGGAACCTCGACGCATCTGGAAGAAGGGGAGAAAGGGAGGGGTCAGAACGCATCCACTATTCCGCCTCCGAACGGAGCCTTGGATGTTACTGCTACTCGGGGTTGAGGGGTGGACGGGCCAGCAACTCACACTCAGAAAACATCTCTAGAGAACCCTTTTTCTTCTTCTTCTTCTTCTTTCCTTCCAGGCTGATGGGTGAGCCTCTGATCAGTGACGGCGGATCAGTCGGATGAAACGTGATGTTGCGGTAGAATATTGCGGTGTAGCCTTGGGCAGTGGCAGTGGCAGTGAGTCGTGCTCGTTAACGTCTAAGGCAGGGCGGGAATGACGTCTTGGCAGGGTCGGTCTCTTGCCTGTGCTGCAGTGGCTGCCGCTGCGGAGAGAAGATGGAAAGGTGAGAGAGAGAGGCCACTGTCTTGGAGTCCAATATACAGGTTAGGTGAGGAAGAAAGTATGCATGTGACCAACAAAGGAGAAAGGGCTCGGTGTGGTTGTTGAAAGGGGAGGGAAAGAGAGGCGGCAGGACGGTTTGTACGAGGAGATAGGCGGGTGCGGCTCCGACCTGCGCACATGGGACTTGAGGTAATGGCTGCAGGATCGTAGGGTCCCCTGTCAAGAGTCTTGGGCGGTATGACTGATTCTCGACCACTGACCAATTGCAGCAAGGGTTGCAGGATGGACCATGGGTTATAGGGAAGGGAGTGTGGGTGTGGGTGTGGGTGTGTCTGTGCCTGGTTGAACAAGATCCATCAAGAATAGGAGAAGAAGGGAAAGGGAAGAAGTTTGGTCAGTAGCAACAGGCTGCCATCTGCTTCGTAAGTGTGTAGCAGCCATCTTCAGTTGCTCTGTGGCAGGACGAACTGACTTGACTGACTGACTGATTAATACATACTACAGGGGGGTTCTGATGCATGCAGGTACTATTACATACAGTGGGAGGCCCATGCTCAGTGAGTACTTCTTAGAGTACCATTCCCACTATAGCTATAGTACTTTACCCATGATACAATAGGGCCTCGGTACCTGTTATCGCCGGCCCCTCTAAGCTCGTTATCAGCGTCAACCCCCCCCCAGAAAAACAACCACGCCCCCCTGTCTCCGTCTTGTCCGCCTGACGTTATCGCCTTACCACTCACTGCGCCTCTACTTCCCTCCCCACCTTATGCCCAGCTACCCTGTTGTGATCATCAGTTCTCATATCGACGTCAGCTACTCTTGCTCCACGGGGAGGGAATGTGAGACCATCCTCGTGCTTAAACCTCCTGCTTCCACCTCTCCTCCCATACTTCTTCTCATTTTTTTTGTCTTTGTCTCTCTCGACAACAATGCCGAGCTCGTGACACCTTTGATCCTCTGGTCCTACCTTGTGCCCCCGTGCGAGATCTGTCAACACCTTGGTTGCTCTTGTTTTGCTCACGAGACCTGCTGTCTTCGGTTCCTGAGCTACCCCTCAACTTCCCCCATCTCCGGCAACAGATCTGCCTCGCCTGATCCGACCTTGTCCAGCCGACACGCCACACTTCTTTCATACCAGAGCCCCGGGACGTGGTCATTATCCCTCCTACATCTCGAACAATACTCCAGTCGGCCCACTATCCATCCATCCATCCATCTATCCTCTGGATCCAGACCGCCCTCATGTCCTCACCACCGTGGGACTACATCGCCAAGCTGGTCTGCATAGGCGACTCCGGCTGCGGCAAGTCCAGCCTGACCATCCGGCTCTGCGAGGGCCGCTTTGTCCAGCACCACGATGTCACCATCGGCGTTGAGTTCGGCTCACGGATAGTACCCGTCGGCGCACCACACTCCAAACCGCCCCGGGCGTCCCAGCCCACCGAAACATCACCAACCGCCGACGACTCCTCCTCCTCCCCAACCTCCTCCTCACAGCCGCCCAAGCCCGAGGGCCTCCCGCCACCCCCACTGAAGCAGGAACCCCCGCCGCCCCAAAAGCACATGAAGCTGTCCCTCTGGGACACCGCCGGCCAGGAGACGTACAAGTCCGTCACGCGCTCCTACTTCCGCGGCGCCTCGGGCGCCCTGCTGGTCTTCGACATCTCCCGCAAGGCCACCTTCGACCACGTCACCGACTGGCTCAACGACCTGCGCCAGATCGCCGAGCCCGACATCGTCGTCATCCTCGTCGGCAACAAGGCCGACCTCGCCTCCGAGAAGCGCGAGGTCGACGAGGCCGACGCCCGCGACTGGGCCCGGCGGAACGGCGTGCTGCAGTACGTCGAGACCAGCGCCAAGAGCGGCGAGGGCGTCGAGGAGGCCTTCCTCGCCGTGGCCGAGAGGATATACCAGAATATCATGGCCGGCAGGTATGACCTCAACGACAGGCGCTCCGGCGTCAAAGGTTCCGCCGCCGGCTGGGGAGGCGGGACGAATGTCAGGCTGCAGCAGGAGAAGGCCAAGAGTGGGGGTATGTGCTGTTGAAGCAAGCAAGGCACAACAACTCGTTTTGTTTGGGGGGCATTTGCGCGCGCCTCCCCCCCCCCCCCGGGAGGAAAGCGATATCTTTGATGAACTACGGGCCACATAGAATTGGCCAGAGCACGAAACCTTTTTTTCTTTTCTTTTTTCTTTCCCTTTCTTTCTCTCTTTTCCTTATGAAAAAGGCCTCATTAGGTTGATACCCCTTATGGCCCAGGATGCATCTCTTTTTCTTCCGTCCAAAATATGTGGTAGTTCCAAAATTACTGTACAGCATCGTAATGCATAATCAGCATGGACAAGGGCGGGCACATATATACATATCTATCACCTTGGGCATAGGGGAAAAAAAATGTGGCGGGCCAAATCATTGAATATAGAGCACAATGGAGAGATATGGCATTACTAGACCGAGCGATCCTAGAACCTTGTTCTCCCTCCCTCTCTCTCTCTCTCTCTCTCTCTCTCTCTCATGCTCCACCAATTTTCAAAGAGTCCATCCTTACACACATCCGGAAACTCCGTCCCTGTCCTGACCATCCATATGCAGCAATGTCAGCCATTCAGCCGCGCCCAGAGTCCAATGGAGTCGAGATGAAATGGCCCCCCGCGAATGAAATTTCCCGATTATAGTAGTGACCATCGCAAAACCTACGCAGTCAGAGAAGTAGCAAAAAGAGTGCGCCTTTCCTTCCCTTCCAAATTTTTTTTTTTCTTTTCCACACACATACCCACACACACTAGTCAGTCATCCTCCACGAGTCGAACCACTTCATGTAATTGTACTGTAGGTTCGGACCGCTCATGCCCCAGCAGATAGGCATGAAATAGATGTACAGTCCGATAGTGATACTGTACAGGGCGCCGTACATGACATGTTGGATGATTTGGGCCCTGTTGCGAAGACACCAATCCGCCAGGAAACCTGTCGTCAGGATGGCAAAGTAGAGGGCCGGGTAGTAGTGATGGACGTAGGTAACACGCGCCATGACGACAAATGGCAGGTAGTGCAAGAACCATCCGATGACAGGGTAGAGACCAGCATAGTGAATATGGTCAATCTCAGACTGATCGAGCTCCTTGAACCCGCGCTGCCACCGCACAACGTACCAGGCGATTGTCAGGCCGAGGAAGCCGAGGGAGATCGTCGACCCCCAGTAGACGAAGGGGTTGCCAAGGAGGAAGTACTTGATGATGTTGTCATCCCAGCCACACATGCGCAGTCCGACGTTGAGGATCGGCCACTGCCACCACTGGGAAGCGAGGTCGTCTTGCTTGTCTGGGTCTGGCACCAGGGCGTTGTTGGACGTCATCATGGCAACGTTCAGGTGGATGAAATCGTGGATAAAGGGGGACTTGTATTGGCCAGGCTCAGCAGGAGGCAATTTGTCGTTCCAGTGGGCCTCCACGTTCCAGTGCGTGTAAGTGTCGCGAGGGTTGTTGTCCTTTGTGCAGGTGACCTCGATCTGCCGGAAACCCCACTGTGGCAGGTTGACATTGCCAGCTCGGAGGTAGCAGCCGAGGATCTCGTGTCTCAGGCGGAAAGCGGTGGTCAGGGTTCGGATTCTGCTTCGATCGTTGGAGGCAACATCGCGGACAACCTCAACCTTCCAGTGGTCCTTGTCATCACCCACGGTCAGGTTGCCGTAGCAGGAAACCTCCTTGTCAGCCTTGGTGACAGGTGCAGAGATGTCGTGAGAGTGCAGGTTGCGACCGGTCTGAGCGTGGATGAAACGAATGGTATCGCCATCGCCGAAGAAGCGCGGCTCAGCGTTCTCGTCGTAATCAGCATCGCGGCGGTTGGGGTAGAAGAACCAGTCATTGTTGGCATCTTTGTGGTGGTAGCAGGTAACCTGTTGCTGGTTGGATCCCTCGGGGTACGTCTGGACGTGGGAATGCAAAAGACCACTGTTTCGAGTTAGCATCCAAGACTCTCTCTCTCTCTCTCTCTGTCTGCAGTTGCGTATAGGCTCCTCTCACCCTCCGTATCCCATGTTCTTGATTGTCGCCCGAGAACCATAAGCAACCTCCAGAGGGCTGTTCTGGCCGACTTCGGTACCGCGCAGATTTGCCTGGAACAGAGAGCTCATCTGCGCATCACCAGGGCCGGTATCGGTCAGGACGGCGAAATGAATCGCGAAGCTGAGCATGTAGATCAGGAAGGGAAGAATGATCAGGCCGACCACTCTGGAAACCACATGAGCTCCGAGCTCAACCTAGACGAGTGTCAGGATCCAAGTACACCGCAGAGCAGTGCAAGAGTACGTACAACAGGCATCTTCAGGTTGCCAAACTTGTTCCACAGATCCTCGATGGTGTAAAGACCAACCAGCGCAGTGACAAAAAGCCCGACCAGTTTAACACTAGTAACACAGCCGATGCTGAGCCCAGTCATGAACAGCCAAAAGAACCATTCGGGCTCAAAGCTCTTGTCCTGCAGCCGGTGGAATTTGGCCCAGCAGAGAGTCGTGGCGACGGTACCGCAGAGCAGCATAGAGTCGAGGAGGATGAACCGGCTGATGGTGGTGTACGAGTTCTCGCAGAGCACCATCAGCGTGACGAACCAGACCGCGGGACGCCTCAGGTTGAGCTCCTTGGCAGTCCAATATGCCATGGGCACGCAGACTGCACCGAAAAGGGCGTTGAACTGGCGCATGAAGGTATAGTTGACATCGGCAGGGTAGTGCTCTCCGGACTTGAATTCGAAGGAGCCGTTATATCCAGCCAAGTATCCAGAGAGACCGACCAAGAGTTTTCCCAGAGGCGGCTGTTCCATGATCAGCAAGAGACTCAGAACCCCACTCCCCCATAAGGTTGCTCACATGGACATCGAAGTAGTATTCGTGCTTCAAGTAATGGGATCCAAACTTTCCGAAGCTGTGTTGCAGGCCTCATGTCAGCAAATAGTGCCGCTTGGTATAGAATTCGCAAGGTGGCGCAAGGGACGTACTGGGCCTCGTCCCATGTCACAATATCAGAGATTCCAATCTTGTACAGTCGGGTGAAGAGAGCAAGGGCCGTGAAGACGAGAGGAGCTATGACGAACTCCCACTCCTCGAGTGTCTGGAGAAAGGATGGCTGTTGAGATTCATTGGTGTCAGCTCAAGGCCTCTTATGGTACCATCAAGAAAGCGAAGAGTTCGGAGGGGTCGGACCTTTTTTGTCTGCTTCTTCTTGTCGTCGACCTCGGGCTGACCCTGGACGGCGCCAGCCTGCCCAGGCACATTGCGCCGTCGCAGGGCATTGCCGGCATCAGCGCCAGAGGCGACAGCGGCCTTCTCAGCAGCGGCCATCGTCGTATTCAGGCGTGGTCAATACAAACAAACTGAGCTGCGTCTTGGGAAACCACAGTGGAACGAAAAGCGCTGTGGGGAAGGGGGGGGGAACGGATAGGTTGTTGAACGAATGTGTCGAAAGGGCGAGGGGGGGAATGTCAAGGTCGAAATGGTCTGTCCTCGGGAGGCTCTGTCGAACAAGAACCCAACAGCTGTTAGTAGGACATTGATCCCATCGAAGGAGAAGAGAATATGGACGAAATACACGACCTCCAGAGGCAGGAGGACGATGGTCGCAGGCGAAGACAGAGCTTCGATGGGAAATCAAGGGATGGACAGGTCGACGGTGGAAATAATTGAAGGTGGCCTTTCGCAGCAGCTACGGCTGTGCTGAGGTGCAATTGCGTGTTACCTAAAGGAGCACCCCTGCAGCAGCAAGCAATCTGACATGGCGGTACGTACCGCCCAAGCTCCAATCTGATTTGGTCTCAGGTGTTCAGGTGGTAGCCAGGTGGGGGCTGACGGGGATCTTCCTGGCAGCAGCACCCCTTGACCTTTAAACAAGGGGACGAGGGCACGGAGGGGTCCAACAGGCTGCGACTTGCGCCTCTTCTCTGCATGTGTCTTCTTGTCTACTGTGGCTCAGCTACGCATATGCCTCGCTTACCACTACAGTTTCCGGAAAGCAATCTGGAACCTGGCCAAGGCCTTCAGGTTGTACATTACATATTCCACCAGACTCGCCCCTGACCCCAAGGAAATATGGCCGCCAATGTGGGCCGCTGGACGTCGTCGCGAAGGCAGCTTGGGTAAAGCTTTGTGTGCGATGGCTGCTGGCGTGCTCTCCTGAACGCGAGCGACAAAATGATTTGTAGGTACTCTGGCAAGAAATCCACTGAGCTCTTGAGGTTCCGGCACCCGCGATCTTGGCTTGTGTCCCCCATCCTAGCGAGCTTTGTCGAACAATGAATAATCCCACCGAGGCGGAATCAAGCTTCTAAAGTCAGAACAGCGGACGAGAGGGCGGCACTGTGAGGGCAAGATGAGTACCTATCCTGGTCCCTCACATAGTCTTCCTTGTTTGTTTGTTTTTTTGGGGGGGAGGGGAAGGGGGGAGGAGGGGGCAAGCTGCGGCTGAATTCCCTACACTTTCATAGATGGCTCCCTCTCAACAAGAGTCTGATTCTCGCTGAGGATGGTGGCGTCTTGGCAGCGACGCCTCCGTCATGTGAGGGACGTTCAGCTGGGAAGATGCGCACCCAAAACCCAGCGAGCATAAATAATGTTTCGTTGTGCGGCTTCAGGGTCTGTGAGTATCTTCTCCAGCACAGCACCACCTTTTACTTCTTGCCTTGCAAGACTCACTGATAAGCACCCACCATGACATTCCAGTATAAACCGCTGCAAGTCGACGAGATCCGGCTCCTCCGTCTCAGCGATGGTGGAAATGGCACTCCATGTTCCTTCGAAATGGTACATGTCTCCCTGCGCTCTCACCCGGCGTATGCAGCGCTTTCTTACACCTGGGGCCCGCCGGGGGACACTCACTCAGTCCTACTGAACGGCACGCATTTTCCCATCCGTCAAAATCTACATGACGCCCTCGAAGAGATCGCATCAGCCTGGAGGCGGCATGTTGGGTATAAAAGATACCTCTGGGTCGACGCCATCTGTATCAATCAAGACCCTGTCGACCACATGGCCCTTGACGAACGCGCTGTCCAGGTTGGTCTTATGACCTCGATTTACACCCAGGCCTCCAAGGTCCTCGTATGGCTCGGGCGGCCGGAGAATGACATCAACAACAAAGTCGCATTCGGCCTCATGGAGCGTTTTCAGAAGCGCTTCCGCCAGGTCCTTAAGGACGCGAGACCATACCGGCCATGGTGGTGGCCGAAACCCCTGCGCAGCGCTGCTGACGACACGGCCGACTTCATGCTCAAACTGGCACCAACCAAGGACAAGAAGATATTCGATGTTCCCGGCTCGGACACGTACCGGGGCTGGCTCGGCATCATCGCGCTGTGGCAGAAGCCCTGGTGGGTGCGGGCCTGGATCTTCCAAGAGGCCACGATCCCGGAAAACTTCTCGCTGACGTTCATACGCGGCATTGCGGCGTTCCCCCACGCCAGCAAGGTCAGATTTGTCTGTGGCGGTCAGGAGTGCGGATGGTCCGAGATGGAGGCCGCCAAGTTGGTGGCTGCCAGTGTCGTGAGTACACCCGGGATGCCGGAATCTGCTCGGCGCCTCGTTGGGACCTACGAACAACTATCCAGGCTTGGTATCACCCGCAGTCTGCGCATCCAGAATGCTCTGACGAGCTTTGAGCGGACCCTGCAGTTGTTCCGCCACACGCTGTGTGCCGACCCGCGGGATAAGCTATATGCACCGCTGTGTCTGGCGCCGGAGGACGTGAGGGCGTTTGTGAAGCCGGACTACAAAAAGAATGTTGTCGAGGTATACATGGATGTTGTAAGGTATTATCTGGAAAAGAGTACAGGGCCGAGTCTGAATTTTCTAGGACTCGCCATGCACCATCCAGAGGGCCAAAGCATCGATGTTACTCCGATAAACGGGGGGGCGACTGTCAGGTATCAGGTGCCGTCGTGGATACCGAATCTAGCTCACACCCTGCGCATAGAGCCGATCCCCAAAGTACTTCACATCCCCAAGTACATGCCAGATGAGCTCCCCAGTCCAAAGTTTTACGACAAGAGCAATATGCCAGATTACAATGGTCCAACCGCTCCGGCCTTCAACCCATTTCCCCTGAGTATGGAATTCTCAAGAAGGCCACGAATCGAGGGCGACATGCTTCACCTTTGCGGCATTCAAATCGATAAGATCAAGGATATAGTGAGGGACACGGGTCCAGACGGAGAGGACCTCAAGGCCACGGCCAGGGCCAAAGGCTGGCAGTGGGCCCTGGAGTCAAAGCACCGCTACGCGCTCACAGACGAGCCCATAGTGGACGCAATCAACCGCACAAACGTCATGGACCTCGTCTACAGCAATCTCGGCCTGCCATCCGAGCGCGGCGCAAAGCTTGATCCCGCCTTTTGCAAGAGGCCGAGGGCTGAGTTGACCCTGAAAGAGTACAGGTACCAGATGGATATGACGACTGCTAGGGTCAAGGCGTTCACCCCGAGAGACCTTGGGTACACGCACAAGCTGTTCCTTGCTGTCATACCGAATACGGCTATTGTTGGGGATGAGCTGTGGGCACTGGCCAGCGGGCAGGTCTTGTACTTGTTGAGGCCGGTGGACCCGGAAACGAGGAGATACATGTTCATTGGGGAGAGCTACGTGCATGGGCTCATGGACGGGGAGGTGATGAGGATGATGAGCAGAGGTGAAGTGAGTATGGTGGATGTAGTGCTGGTCTGATCCACAGCAGGTCAAGTCTTGTGAGGAGCTGCTCCTCCTTGCCACACACTAATGCTTTATGCTTGTTAGTAGATACATGATGCACCCAGGAGCGATGTTACCAGGTAAGGACATACATGACTGATCTAGAGAATGTGAGATCGATCGCGTTGCTGTCTCTCGAACCACCCAACATAAAAGTGCGAGGGACCCTATGTGCGCTACTGTATTGATATGTAATGTGTCTCAAAGGAAATACCCAACGTCCTTCCTGTCATAAACGTCAATGTCCTAGTTCTAGGCCCTTTCCAGCTCAGCACGTTAAAATACTTCATGAATTGAGCGCCTGATAGTTCGTCTTCCAGCGGTTTTACCATGCACATTCATCTCCAAAGACAGAAGTTGAATACTACAATTAACCAAACCGAAGCCACCACTCTCAAGCCACACGTATTTTTATTTTTATGCCTTGGGAACCCGAGCAAACGAGCTACACTAATGTGACCACGGATGTATCTCCTTTTTTCTTTTAAATGCTACTCTCGCGTGCTGGAGCTAGTCAAGAATAGCTGTTGCTAAGCCTGAGACCGGTGTAGAGTGGCGTAGTATTGTGTAAACACCACCACCATCATCATGTGTGGCCACGATTTTCTCCATTACCGCCCACCTATTCCTTTTTGCCCAGCCCTTCTTTCTCGTTCCCTGATCCGAATCGACTGTACTCTTCTCAATAGAAAGACCGATGAGTTGTTGAGGAAACTGGCGAGAAACTGTATGATTTTCAAAAAGTTGAGGAGCATTAACCCGAAGCTATATTTTAATATGGAATCAAACTTAGCAGAGCACGCTTACGCATCTACGTATAAGACTGCCTGGAATCATTGACTTTTAAGTTCTTTTTCCTCCTTCTCCCCGAATTGCGTGCTTCATATTAACAATCTGAATTTGCATTCCCTCTATTGCGATTGGAGCCCGCTCCTCTGATCCCGGTCACAAAGTCTACTTATGCAGTTAATAATGAATGAAGCATGCAACACGTCTTCTTTGTCCTACCTTCGACCACGATGATCGCGCCCAGGCCTCGGTAGCGGCGGGAGGGGGACCCTGGTACCTTATGCAGGGAGACGCAACGGGAAATCATCTGTGTTATGGCCGCAGGGGCGTGGCGGCCGGGCATCCGAGGAGGAGCTTGCTCCGTGGATGGCACGCATTTTGTCTGTTCCCTGGGGGGCACTAGCTCAGGTATAAAAAGGGTCGTGGACGCCCTGCTGCGAGGGTGAGGATGTACTGTGTCCGTCCATACACCCTTGTGAAGGTTGTGTGTTTTGAGGTGAACCATTCAGGAAGTGTTCATGATGCGTTTTTCCCTTGGTCTCGCTGTCCTCGCCGGGCTTGGCTCAGCTCAGATTCCATCCTGGAAGGCTCCTGGGCCGGACGATGGTACGAAGGAACCCTCCCAGATCTCTCAGATACAACAAGACCATATAGGAAGCCAGACATCTGACCGACATGTAATCTTCAGCTCGAGGCCCTTGCCCAGGGCTCAACACCCTAGCGAACCACGGTCTACTGCCGCATTCTGGTAAAAATATTACACAAGGTATTCGTTACAGCCCATCTGTTGCAACTATTTTCTCTCCTCTTTGCATATACAAAACATTTCTGACATTGCAAAGCGGACCTCTCATATGCTATGAAGGTCGGAGTGAACCAAGATGAGACGATATCCATCCCTCTCTTCCAAATAGCGGCGACCACGAATCCCGCCGGCAACACCTCTTTCGACCTGCACACCTTGGGCACCCATAACATCATAGAGCATGATGCGAGTCTCAGGCAAGATCCGCCCCCCCCCCCCCCTCCTTTTCCTCTCCTGTGTGCTGGAGATGCGGAACCCCTGGTCTCTTTGCGGTGCTGACTCTCACTATTCCTCATTTCACAGCCGCGAGGACGCCTACTTTGGCAACCAGGATATCTTCAACTGGACCGTCTTCCAGAGGACGCTCGCCGAGTGGACCAACGACGTGATCACCATCAACAGCTCGGCGGCAGCACGCGCCAGGGCGATCCGGAACTCGAACGCGACTAATCCTGAGTTTGGCCTGTCCAGCCTGGCCCAGGGGTTCTCGACGGGCGAGAGCATCGCCTTCATCTTGGTCTTTGGGAACGTGACGACTGGTATTGTCGAGACTGCGCCGGTTGTGTACTGGTTTGGTAATTCTGGACTTGTCTCGGAGATGGATGTATGTATCGAGAACCAAGGCTGACGGTATCCCCTCTTCAGAGCACGAGCGCTTCCCAGACGGCTACTCGCCCCCTGCGAGCGTCGTCAACAGCACGCAGCTCCAGGACCTGTCCGACAGGCTGGGCGATGCTCTGTTGGCGCAGGGCCTGAACATCAGTGCCATACCGGCGCCGCCATTGTCCGTGACGAAACGCTGGGATCCACATGCTGGTCTCTGGTAGCATTGAAGATGCCACATTGGTCCAGCTCGACTATTGTCTGACAGACAAGTTTTGAAGCTTTGTGTCTAGGCAGACTAAGTAGGCAGTCATAGGATGGAGAAGGCACACTATTAGGAAATCAATAGTATTTTCATTGTTGTTGTTGATGGTGATGAGACCCTGAAGAAGTTACTCGTCAACACTATAGCCCTTATTGTTTACTCGAGTAACTACTCTTTCCTGCATACAATAACTTTCAATATGACAGGATATAGTACTTCAGCACTTATGCAAGTGCCTTAGTGAGTACTCAAGTAGTTATGAGCATTCGGTGCTCAAAGCAACCTTGTCCAAGCTTTGTGAAAGCACTCTTGGTCAACCTTTAATTCCACTTTTCACAATTACTTTGACTACTGAGTAGGAATATTATAATCTGAAGAACATGTTCGTTGGACGGAGTGCGGAGTATCTCATTGACCGCTGTAGTGGACGGCAAGGGGCAAAGGGGAAAAAAGGGAGAGGAAAGACATGTGAAAGCTGCACCACGGTGGTACCATAGTAGTACCATAGGTCCATAGTGCTACGTATATATGTAGCATGGTATTATAGTGGGTGCAGGCGGTCAGTACTCAGAAACCCCACTGTAGCATTGAACTTGCAAGGGTTGCGATGACTGTTGTCTAGGGAGGGCGGGGAAGACGATTGACAGCACAAAGGGTTCCTACTATTTGGTACATAGTACTTAGTATGTAGCACACATCACACCATGACTTGGCTTGGCTTGGCTTGACTTGACCGGACCTGACTTTCACTTCATCCCATCCAAATATTTCATCTGGTGCATCACAACTCTCGTCGCACCCTGCACCTATAATTATCTCTGGACTACTCCCATATGGATTGACTGCTTTTTTATTCCTGCTTTTAGATGTGACCATTGTGTCCCCAATGTCATCTTTAGTTGCCGACCTCATCATCAATCCAGTTGCCCGGACAGTCCGCCGTCTTTCGACCCCTTTTGCCACCGCAGCCGACACCGACTCGGTCCGCCGCTTCTCCCATGATTTCGATCTGGACAATGGCGATGCCGTTGCTGAGTGCGACGGCCCTCCCGCATCGTTCCCTAGTCTCTCATTCCTGAGAAGCCCAGACATCGCCCTCGGCGCCAGGTCCCCACCTCTACTCGTCCCACAACGCCGGTGGCCCATCCCTCCGACCGACGGCGACACCTCGCAAGACTCGACCCCTCGATCTTCCTCTTCTGCCATATTCGAGATGGATCGGCCGCTGACCACCACCGAGCCCGAGGACGTCGTTATCTCCGAGTCCGAGACCTTTACACCTCAACAAGATGCATCCGACAACTCTGCTGCTGCCGCCGCTGCTGCCGCGAGCAAGTCCCGCGCGCTGCCTGCGGACGACGGCATGAACGACATGCGCCGCAAGATCCAGACTATCCAGTCGAGCAGCATCACTTTCGACCAGAAGCGCTACCTCATGCAGCAGGTCCTCACCGAGAGCTACGCAAAGGCGAGACACGCCAAGGCGATCCTCGAGGGCGTGCAACCGCTCAGGCCAGTGCCCGATTTCCAGCATTCCGCCGCCGCCGCCGCCGCCGCCGCCGCCGCCGCAGCTGCCTCCTCCTCCTCTTCTTCCTCCTCCAGAGACTTGGGCTTTGGTATCTCGGCCCTGGAGACATTGAAATCGTGGACTGGCTTGGATGAGGAGTATATCCCGATCCACTCTACGGTAGAGGACGCCCGACCTACATACCGACCAAAGGTAGCCCTGGTCCAGCCTAGTGAGCTGCCCGAGAGTGCCGAAGAAGAAGCGCAGTCCGATGATGAGGATCTTCCCGAACTAGGGTGTATGCATTACAAGCGGAATGTCAAGGTGCAATGTGCAGAATGCGACAAGTGGTACACGTGCCGGCTGTGCCATGATGACGCAGAAGAACATATCCTACCGAGAAAGCACACAAAAAACATGCTCTGTATGCTGTGTGGGCACGCGCAGAAGGCGTCTGATACCTGTGCGAGCTGCGGCGAGAGTGCGGCTTCGTACTACTGCAGCACCTGCAAGCTGTGGAGCGATGATGTGAACAAGCATATATATCACTGCGACGACTGCGGGATCTGCCGAGTGGGACGTGGGCTGGAGAAGGACTTCTTCCACTGCAAGGTATGTCTCGGCTCTGGATGGTAACATGATCGGAAGCGGGCGCTGACCATGACAGACCTGCCGTGCATGCATCTCTATCGCAACCAAGGATGATCACAAGTGCATCGAGCGAGCGACGGACGCCAACTGCCCGATCTGCAATGACGACATGTTCTCCTCGCCTCAGCAGGTCATATTCATGGAGTGCGGCCACCCCATCCACCGGAACTGTTTCCAACAGTATATGAATACTTCTTACAAGTGTCCGCTGTGCAGCAAGAGCATTGTCAAGATGGATGCCTTGTTCCTGAATCTTGCCAACATCATCAAGGAACAGCCAATGCCAGAGGAGTACCGAGGCATACGGTCTGTTCTCTTCTGCAACGACTGTTCGGCAAAGAGCTCAACCGATTACCACTTTCTGGGTTTGCGCTGTCAGATCTGTCAGTCCTTCAATACGGTCGAACTGGATCGTTCGCCCATGCCGGCCGAGAGAAGCGAAGGCCAACAAGGTGCAGCTACGGCGGACCCGTCCCAACTCGGAACTCCGCACCACGCCTGCCAAGGTCAGGGCGGGGCCACTGCCTCGAGCCCTTCTTTACACTCACCGGGCCTCGGTGCGGCTATGTCAAACGCCGTTCTGTCGAGTGTTGACTCACCAGGTCGGCATACGCCTTTTGCAGAACCTGAGCTCAACCTCGACGATGACGATGAAGAAGACGAAGAGCTCGATTTCTGGGGGCGTCATCCCCGGAGCCAGACATCCGAAGACGAGGGCGAGAGCGAATATGAAGCGGAAGAAGACTCCGAGGTAGAAGACGAGGATGAGGATGAGGACGACGAAGACGAAGACAATGACGAGATGGAGGAGATCAACTTATTTGGTCACCGATGAAGGGGTCGTCATTCCAGCCGTATACAGGCACACTCTCGCTTGGGTGATCTTGGCATTCAAATTCAGCGGGCGCACGTGGCGTTTTCTTCCTCTCTCTTTTTCGGGATTGTATTAACGAGACTCTTGAGGCGCGTGGTTTGGGTTAAGGTTGATTTGGATATCGCATGAACATTGTTGTTGTCTTGCCGTGGGTTCAGCTTGTGCATGCATCTGGAAAGGGGGAATGAACTTGGGATGAGAGGAGGACTCTACTGCTTCGAAGGCCAAGGCCAGGCGTCCTCGGGCAACATTCAATGACGGAGTAGACTGGGCATTATCATTCAAAGAAGACAAAACGCATCAATCCCTGGGGAGGAAAAAAAAGAAGAAGAAAAAACACATTATCAACGTATACGCATGTTCAATCATGAAATGGAAGAAAAAAATATTTTTGCCCCCGTTTCGAAATGTCTTTTGTTTTAGTAGTCACACCGGTTACGATGTTCTTCCGCGGCCCCTCTCTCTGCTGTGCAAATGCATCACCGACCGTATATCATAAGCCAAACCCAAAGGAAGTAAGATAGATAGATTATTTGTCGAATCTTTATGATTGAAGCCCATACAAACACCATGAACGCCGAACCCCCCCCCCCCCCAGGTCTAATGGCGGGAGCAAAACGTAAAGAGCCTTGTGGTTTCACACTCTCCCCTCTTCCTCCAGAGCCTTATCGCTGCTGCTGCTGCTGCTGCTGCTGCTGCTGCTGCTTCCGCGCCTCGAGCTCGATCTTGGCCTCCTGCGCGCCATTCCTCAGCTCCTTGATCGTGGCCTGGTGGCATGGTCAATCAATCAGTCTCCTGTCATTCCCAATCATCTTATCCAACTGCCTGTCCCTGCCTGTCCCTTTCTCCCCCCCCCCCCGGGGGGGCAGATAGATTTCATTCTCCTTTTCCTTCTACCTGGCGCGCGCAGAGATCGATCGATCCAGCAGGGAAGAAACTGGGAGAGAACCGGCAAAACTTACAGCTAGGGCTTCGGGGTTGACGCCCCTCTCGATCAGGGAGATGCATATCGACAGTTCCCTGCGGTCGAGGTGGCAGTTCTGTGGGTGGGTGATTAGTGAGTGATTGGTGGATGTGTCTAGTTTGAGCGCCCCCTAGGGGGGAGGGGGCTTCTCAGACTGGCGAGCGTCCTGAGGGTCAAGGGCAAGAGAGAGAGAGAGAGATAGGCTGCTTACGAGGATCTCTGAAATTTCTTGTAGGATGTTGACGGCTGTGTTGGCCGAGGCTTGTTTGTTTTCTTCTTGTGGTGGAGGAGGAGGAGGCATGGTGGTCTTGATTGTGAGTTTGTGTTGTGTGTGGTGTAATGTTGGTTGACAAGAAGAAAGTTGATTGAAGCCTATGAGAGTGAGTGGCTTGTGCTGTGGATGGAGTTGGCGGGTAGAGCCGCGTCGCCTAGTATGTAATATTTATGCTATGAGCACGCGTCTCTCAAATTACCTAGTGAGCGCAACACATAGAAGTCTGTATGACGGAGTCTGTGGTGCTCTCTTATGGTCATTTAGTTTTTTTCTAGATTGGGGTATTCTGGTTTAGTTGCAATTTGAATGGTATTTCCATCACTCAAGTCTGCTCTGTGCCGTGATGCGAATCAGCCGCCGTCCACCTCTTTCCGCACCACACCCAGATACCACTTTTGAAACCCATGAAAAACGCGCGAGTTCTATCCTCTAGTATGTAGGTCTCGACGTCCAATTCCTGGTCGACCTGCAAGAACTAGAGTAGCCTCCTGATACGCTTGCCAAGATGCTCAGCTCTTGAAAGCCTCTACAAACAGCTCCCTCATCCCTTTCAACAGCACCGCCAGCTCCCTCGTCTCGTTCGTCCTCTCCAGGACCCTCTCGATCTTCTCCTTTTCGAGCCTGGGCCTGCAGTGTTTTATATCATAGTCCCTCGCCGCCATGCCCAGCTCGAACCACGCCTCGCGCTCCCAGTCCTTCTCGTCAATGTGCGAAAACACAAACTTGAGCCTGTCATCCTGGCCCGCGCCCTCGATCTTGAGACACAGGTTCGTGATCCAAAAATCCAGCTCCGGAACGTTGAACCGCGCCTGCGCCTCCTGCCGCGCCTGGTGCGCGCGCTGCGCCGCGAGCCGCGCGTCGATCTCCTTCTGCGCCTCCGCGATCTGCCGCTGCAGGGAGTCGCGGAGGGCGAGCTGCTTGTCGCGCTGTGAAGAGAGCGAGGCAATGGACGCCTGCATCTCGCGCGCCTCGGCCGCCTCCTTCGAGATCGTGTTCTGGTGCGTGTTCGTCTTCATCTGCAGGATGTCGATGTCCTTCTTCTTCATCCGTTGGTCCTCTGCGGGGAAGGGAGAAACGCATTGCGTGTCAGTTTTTGGCGGCCTCTCAGAGTTGAGGACGGTGGGGAACAGGTAGAACAATAGAATGCGCACCTTGTAGCTCCGCAACAGTTACCGCAAACTGGTTCCTCTCCTCGAGGACGCGCTTGCGGCCCATCTCGATGAAGTCGTCAAAGCGCGCCGTGAACTTGGCCATGCGGTCGCGCAGGTCTTCGAAGCCGAAATTGATGCTGGGCAGGCTGTCTGCCACGGAGGGCGCGGCCATTGTCTGACGGCTCTGAGAGCTTCTGGGCTCGAAGACGGATGCCATTCTGGAGTAGATGCTAGCGTGATTGGAAAGGTACTGCGATCAGTGTGTGTCTCGGTTTTTGTAGGTGTGATGTCCACAGTGTGGGCGCACGGTTGAAGTGAAGCAGAAAGTTGTGGTGATGATGCCCAGGCACAAGGGAAGTTTGCGGGGGGGAGTTGCAATGCAGCAGGCCGACAGGGCCCATTTGATATCCCCAGGGTTGTCGCTGCAGCAACGACCGAATGCGCTAGAGCCTTACAGTAGCGTAGCCGCGCGCCCTGGCGTCGATGTAATGGCGGCTCACTTGGGGGCAAAAGTGGATCTGATGCCTCCATTCGCTTCTTACTTTTTCTTGTGAAATTTCCTGTTCGCTAAGGCTCTACTCGCCTCCTTTGAGATCTCTCCTCCCCGAAACTTAGAAAAAAAACAAAGCGATCTTCCTTTGTGTTTCTCCACAACCATTCCAGCCAGACCTTGCAGCACCACTCGTCGCTATGCCTGCATCGTACGCGCTCTCAGCAAACAATCTCGGGACTGCGAAACCATATGGATGAAGGCCCTGGGTCGCAGGGCGATGGCCAGCGTGCCCGCCCTGGTGATCAGGCATCTCAACGTGTTGGAATCCATCGTGTGAATGATCTCATGTATGGCCATGTGGGCCAGGTGTCTTACAGACCGGCCGACGACGAGGAGGCGGACATTGGAGACCTCAGCTTCAGCCGGGTGACGGAGCAGCGTGAGTGCGAGACCTTTATCCTTCGCTGCCTGATACATCATTATTCACATATATATCTTTCCAGTGCCATCGTGTCAACAGGTCATATCGCTCGGCGAGTGGTTACCACCGACCAGGACCCGAGCCGGCCTGCAATCTTCCACCACATTTCAGCGCACAAGATCTCAGAAGAACTGGCTGCTGAAAACGCACCCAGAAGCCTTCCTGGGGGTCCTGGACTTGCCGGCCCTCATTTTTGAGGAGTCGAAAGCTGAAATCTCCAGTCATGGCGAAGACAGTCCCGCTGGATCGATTCTCGCTGTGGGAGAGATTGTCGACTTACGGCACGTCACAACATCTCATATCTCAGCATGGCCTGTCATTGCCACAGCAAGCGGCGAGGCTGGCCACATGCTTCATCTATGTGCTATCGAACCAGAGAGGTGGGCCTGGAATGAGTCCTCATTGCCGGTGGGCATGCCGCAGTCGATGTTTCAGGGATCCTGGTGCAGTGACGGCAGTCCTATACTGCAAATTAAATTTGCGATGAGGCACAAGCAGTATGACACTATTCGCTGGCTCTTCGTCCAGAAAGGCACATCCATCACCATCTTCGAACCTGAGCTCAGAGCCAAGCCTGTTGCTGCTGTATCGTTTAAGATGGGCCACGAGTTTGAGACCACTGGACACATCGCGATGAACCCGATCGTCACGGTGAATATGGGCGCTACCGGGGGCGAACCTCATTGTGACTTCTCCATAGATATGGGATCCGACACAGACGCTCCGAAACTCTCCATCATAGACATATCTGGAAATTGGTCGGTCTGGTACATCCTCCGCGACGGTCACGCCAGATCCAGGACAACAAGAGCTGTGCTCTGGAGGGGAGGCTCCTGGAATCTGCCATCCTCTGTCTTTCCACGGCACGATCAGCAGATGCTCAATGACACGCATAAAATCCTTTGGGTAAGCGGATCTATCTCGACTGACGAATGGGACCGTGAAAGCAACCCATCCGTCGAATCCGATGGACACCCTCGCAAATTACACACCGCATATTTGGCCGGCCTCGATACCTCTACTACAAAATACGACGGCCTGCTGCTCTGCAACAGTACAGAAGTTCGTTCCCTGGACGTCGTTGGGGAACATTTCATTTCTGGGCTCGACTTTTCCACTCGCCATCACAAAGACGTTCTACTTGATACCCAAGCTTTTCCTGGGTCTCCCTTCCACTGTTTCGTCCTCACGACAGATAGAGTTTATCTGCTTGATGTGTCCAAAAACGAGAGGCAAGAAGGCCGCTCTCCGCGGGTCCTGGTCTCATGCCGTCATTACAGGAACCAGCGATGGGAGAATCTCAAGATGTTGGTAGTAAAAACACCATCTCTATCTGAGGCTTCGACTTCCCTTGTGTTTCTCTATTCTGCCGATGACCTCCGTGTCGATGTGTTTTGGTTTACAGTTGCCCAACAGGACGGTGATGCCCACTTCCACCATCAACTGGTGCACTTACCAGGTCTGAAGAAAGAGGACACGGAAGACTCTCAGGGTATTGAGTCGCTCGCGGCAGTGCCGCTTCAGCTGTCAGCATCCCGTGATCAGAAACACTCAGCTGCCACAGGAGACCATTCGAGAGCTGCTCGGGCGGACAAAGTACAGTTCTATCAGCTTTTCGCGCTGACCAAGGATCTTGGACTACGCTCGTCGATCATCGCTATCACCCATGAGGCGTCTCAGAGGGTGGCCAGGCCTTCAAGGTATGCGAAATCTCGCTGGGATGCAGCCAGACGGAGCAGGTTCCTACGACTGAAGTTTTTGCGAGAGGTTGAGCAGGCATTCGTCGTACCTGAACGACCCAAACAGGATACGCAGCTCAGCGTTGCTCCCAAATCGGGTCCTGCTGAAAAACACGATGCCATCCAGCTCAGATTCTATCTACTCGAGCTTGTACGGGAGATTAATTACGCCTACTTTGGACGAGCTGCCGAAGAAGCAGCAGCAGCAGCAGTCGATGTCATCGAGCCGTTCTCTCTTATCCGCGAAGCATTGCACGACCAAGACGATGACAATCACGTTTCGTTGAAGCCATTGTTGAGCTTTTCGGATGTGTGGCAGCCTCTCGAACTCCCGCAGGTAGAGGACGAATGGGCTCTTGCCCTGAGAGAACTCCAGAAATCCCCGAGGATCCAGCTGTCGCATTATGGGACGTATAGTCCTTCTAGTACCGTCATGGATGCCTTTGAGAGAATATCCGTCGACTGGTCATGTCGACTACCTGCCGAGTCGCTCAAGCCAGGCCAGTGGAGGTACATGGAAAGGGCCCTCGAGAGGATGGCAGCTGAGGTGTACATGTCAGAGAGAGGCGTCTCTGTGATATCTCAATCCACGTTAGACATTGCCGCAAGATGTATACCTCGAGAAGAGGACACGCAGGTCAAGAGCGAAGACTGGATGGATGAATTGCCGTCTTCTCAGCCCAGGTCAAGCCAGACCCTGCCGACACCATCA
This sequence comes from Cryphonectria radicalis, assembly GCA_014849355.1. Classification (NCBI taxonomy): domain Eukaryota; kingdom Fungi; phylum Ascomycota; class Sordariomycetes; order Diaporthales; family Cryphonectriaceae; genus Cryphonectria; species Cryphonectria radicalis. The sequence continues at coordinate 90,609 of JACWQW010000113.1, read as the reverse complement.
GCCACGCCATCATCCTCACGAGCTGCTTCGGAAGCAGTAGACAGTGCCAAGAACGGCGAGGACCAGGAAGATGCAGGGCAGGAAGATGCCGCAGTCGCTCGACTACGGATGTATCTGCCGTCTATCAAGTTCACCCCGCCTCCCAAGAGTGGTGCGTCACGCATTATCTCTCTCTGGCCAGAGCAGCGGGGTTCCGATCCGTCAGAGTACCAATACCAACGCTTTCGCAAGGCCCCAGACCAGAAAGCCGAGGCGGCGAAGCGCGAAAGGGAGAAAAAGGAAGAGCGCCGACGACGAAAGGCGGAAAGGAAAGTTCAGCAGCTGGGCATCAAGACGGAGGGCGGCGGGGAGTCTTTTAGTCAACCACCCCCGCAGACCGTCGTCCGATCCAGTCCGCCGCCGCAGGACCTGGGCAGTAGCCAGGGGGTTGGATTTAGGTTGGGAAGCCAGAGCCAGAGCCAGAGCCAAGGCTTTGGATTCTCACAGACCATGTCGCAGCCGGTAGCAGGAGAGTTTGGGGTCAGGTCGTCAAGATTCAAGAAGAAAGGGAAGAGCAAGGCCAAAGCCCAGCCCAAGATGATGAGATGGTTTAAATAATGAAATACTACTACTACCAGGAATGATGAGATGCGACCGATCATGAATAAACGTATTCTAGATAAATTTGTTCGGCATGTTTCACTTGGATTTCATCTCTCCGAACAAGTTGCATTTATTTACTACCATTAGAAAGTGACAAGCTTGCATAGGACATTGCTAACATAACCACGCGACTCTTACCGCAAGACTATGTGAATTGGTGTGTATATTCTATATTTTGCTCCACGCATTTCCTTTATAGAGTTTTGCTCGTGGAAAGTTCGGTGTCTTTGATATTCGGTGGTGGCAAACAGAATCGATTGTCTCATAGGGCGCTTTCCCCGACTCTCACATGAGTAAAAACCGCAACCCGCTGCAAACCGTCGTCCTTGAACCATTTCATCACCGTTTCACTCGCTCACTACCTTCATTCACCACCGCACCACCACCGCCACAACAATTTCGTCTTTGGTTCCTCCCACACACACCCAACCCATTTCTTTTCTTTTCTTTTCTTCTTCCTCGGATATTCTAAAAATCAAAATGTCTCACTGCCACGATGAGCACGATCATCATCACCACCACGACGGCGGAGATGAGCATGACCACTCCGACGACATCACGCCGGCGGTGCAGTTCTCGCTGTACCAGCACATCAACTTTGACGAAGTGACGACGCTCAACGAGAGCTTGCACGGCTCAGGCAGGGCCATCGTGAAGAAGACCTGGGATGAGCGGCTTACGGATGAGCCTGAGCTTGCTAGCGATGCCGATGAGCAGCTGATTATCAATATCCCGTTGGTTGCCCCTCCCATTGCTTCTTCTTTTCCTTCCTCCTCCTTCGGTAGCCCAGACTAACCCTTACCCCCACCCTCTCTCTCTCACAAAACAAAAGATTCACCGGCCAAATCAAGCTCCACTCCATCCTCCTCCGCACCTCCCAGTCGGACAGCGCCCCCCGCACCCTCCGCGTGTTCCAGAACCGCGACGACGTCGACTTCTCCGCGGCCGAGGAGCTCGAGCCGGCGCAGGAGTTCGAGCTGAGCCGGACCTCGGAGGTGCAGGAGCTCCCCGTGCGGCGGGCCAAGTTCGGCCGGTGCCAGCGGCTGGCGCTGTTCTTCCCGGACAACTTCGGCCTGGGGGAGGAGGACGTGACGCGCATTGGGTATCTCGGGTTCCGGGGCGAGTGGATGCAGCTGGGGCGGGCGCCGGCGAATATCATCTATGAGGCGGCGGCGAACCCTGGGGATCACAAGGTGAAGGGGACCGGGGTGAACCAGGTGGGCAGTGGGATTGGGGGGCGTGGGCCGGGACAGTGATACAAAGGCAGGGAGGGCAAGGGACTGTAGAGATCAAGATGGGGGCTCCTATGCCTGCTCATGGCACTCCATAACTCTCAAGAATCTCTCTCTCTCTCATATTGTTACTACTACATGAAATCATCTTCCCAGTCCTCATCCCTGTTCTGGTTGTTCGCTGCCTCCATTTCCTCCTCGTTGTTGATGAAGTCGTAGGCGTGATCCTTTTGATACTTTTGCTGCTCCCGCTCCTTCTTCAGCCGGGCCTCTTCCTTTTTCTTTTTTTTTTTTAAATATCTTTTTGTCAGCCACGATGTGTTGGCATATGGGAGGGGAGAGGATGGGAAGAACGTACGCGAACCTGCTGTGCGGCCTGGTCCTTCTTCCGCAGCTCCCTCAGCCTGTCCTCCTTCTCCTGCTTGAGGTCCGGGTGCTTCTCGACTTTGGTCTTGTTGAGCCTGTTGACGATGTGGTTCTCTCGCTGGTTTACGAGGACTCGTTTGACCTGAAGATGGGATGGGGATGATACAATCAGTCTTCCATCCGTCTAATCCTAGTATCTTGTAGCTTTTTCTTCTTCTTCTTCTGTTTATTTACCTTCCTGTCATCGTAGAAGCTGACAGCTCCAGTCGCCATGCTGCCATCCTTCTTGAGGTTCGACCACGGCGTGTAGATGATGGTGATGTTGTCCTTTTTGTTACCTACAGATCCATTCCAGAAGACCAGAAAATCAGGATTTCCACGATCGCGCAAGAAATCGGGGGGTCCAAGACAACATACCCTCAATAGAGTTGGCCTTGGTGAGCTGCGCCAGATCCGTGAGGAGAGGCTCGGGTATGTTGTCCCAGGTCTCGCCGTCTCTCAGCCGCAGATAGATATGTGCGCTCGACAGCTTGTCTACGTGGAACTGCAAGAACGCCACATCATCACCATCATGTCAGGTTTCTTCTTTTCTTTCTTTCTTTCTTTCTTTTTTGGTTTCAAGACAAGGTGCATGTAGAAGGAGAGCAAGGAGCAGTGCTGAGGCTCATACCCTGCGGATTCAGGTTCAGTAAGAGACGACCCCTATGGAAGCTCAGATATTCATTCAAAACAAAGCTCACCAGACATCTTCCTCCCATCCGTGCTTTATAAGGTCCTCATCTAAATGTGAAAATATTGTGAGCATCTCCTCCTTTCTCCTCGTCATCTCTTGTAAAACCCAAAGTGAGAGAAGGAGGAAAAAGGCGGGGCTCACGCACTCTCGAACTTGTCCTTGCCAACATAAACGGACGCTGGTGGGTCGACCACGTTGGAGGTGAAGTAGAAAACCATGTTTGATGAGAAGAGAGGGTTGACAAAAGACGAATGCAAAATGTAAGCTGGGGAGGAAGTGACCCAAGGTTGAGAAATGGTTTTGGGCGGTGGTGTGTTTGGAGACTTTTGAGAGGGTGTGTAAATAGCCAATGTAGTGTAGGGAAAGAGCCGTACTGTATTGAACCCCCACAATTTTTTTCCATCGACGGGGGCAGGCAAGCTTCCCGTTCCGCCTGAACAACCTCAATTTTCAGAAGCGCTACAACACGACGATCTCGACACCCAAAATACACCATCGAAAAACAAAAGACCTCCATCAATACACACACATAAGGCGAAACGATGGCGCCCAGGCTACCGACACGGTGCTGGGCACCAATACACCGCCAAACAACGACATGCTCCTCCTCCTCCCCCTCCTCAGCCGCCTTCCTGGCCAGCGCCCTACAGGCACCACAACTCTTCCCCCACTTCCCCCTCCTCCTCCTCCCTAGCACCAGCCTCACAGGCACGCAGCAGACCCGGGGCAAGAAGTACGGCTGGACGGCCCTGGACGAGCGCGCCCGCACCCTCCAGCTCAAGTACAACGCGCGCACGCCCGAGCTGCCCGCGCTGACGACGACCCCGGAGGCGGCCCAGAAGCGCAGGGAGCGGTCGACACCGCTGCGCACGGGCGTCCTGGCGACCAAGAAAGGGATGACGGGCTACTACACGCGCAACGGCAAGAGGTTCCCCTGCACGGTGCTGCAGATGGACCAGTGCCAGGTCGTGGCGCACAAGACGGCCGAGCGGCACGGGTACTGCGCCGTGCAGGTCGGGTGCGGCGAGAAGCGCGCCGACAACGTGACCGCGCCGCTGCTGGGGTACTACGAGGCCAAGGGGGTGCCGCCCAAGGAGCACCTGGTCGAGTTCCAGGTGCGCGGCGAGGAGGGGCTGGCGCCCGCCGTGGGCGTGCAGCTGCTGCCGGACTGGTTCCACAAGGGCCAGTGGGTCGATGTCCGCGCCAGCTCGCGCGGCATGGGCTTCGAGGGTGGTATGAAGAGGCACGGGTTCTCCGGCCAGGAGGCCAGCCACGGTAACTCCAAGAACCACCGGACGATCGGTTCCGCGGGCGCGTCCCAGGGTGCTGGTTCCAGGGTGCTGCCCGGCAAGAAGATGCCCGGGCGCATGGGCAACGAGAGGGTGACGGTGCAGAACCTGGCGGTGCTGCGGGTGGACAACGAGCTGGGCATCATCGTGGTCAAGGGGAGCGTGGCCGGGCCCAAGGGCGCCCTGGTGCAGATCCAGGACGCGGTCAAGAAGCCGCCCCCGCCACAGGAGTTTATCGACAAGATGAACAAGGCCCTAGTAGAGCGGTTCCCGAATGCCGCGGCGGACCTGGAGACGGCGAGGAAGACACACCTACACCTCAAGCAGATGAGAAAAGAGCGCAGGATAGAGGACGCGCTCAAGGGCGACCTGTGGGAGGGCAAGGGAATACTAGCAGATTCGAGACCCGAGTTGTAAAATATATAAATATATATATATATATATATATATATATATCACGTCAATTATTTCATGTTGTACAAAGAGAGGTTTCATAAAGCCTGCTTGCTACTGGCGTCATATATTGACAATCCGTATAAGTCGCATTCCTTTCCTTTCTTTTTGTTCAACAACCAGACTTCAACCTCTTCTACTTAGTGTTCATCTGCTGCCTGAAGCCTCTCGTGGCATTCTGGTCCTCGTCGTCGTCATCATCCAGCCTGTCCGCCAACTGAATCGCTCTGAACGGGTCGCCCTCGTCCAGCAGGTCGATCGTCCGCCCGTCCGTGGTCTCCAAGCTCCACTCGGTGGTCTCGAACATGCCCTTCGACGTCGGCCTGAAGCTGGCAAAGCGCATGACGCCCGTGTTCCTGGTGCCCTTGACGCTGAAGGAGATGTTGATGCGCCCGTGCATCTGGTTCATCTCGCCGCTGATCCAGGGGATCTGGTCCTTGAAGTAGATCTCGTCGCCCAGGTACTCGCGGGCCTGGGTGTTGGTGCGCAGGGCGTAGAGGGTCGACGACACGACGGGCGACGACATCTTTTGGTAGTTGAAGATGGCGATGCTGGAGGCGGCGACGAGCGCGAGGAAGATGGGCATGGTGCGCGACCAGCGGAAGCGGTTGGCCTCGACATCTGGAGCCCCGGGGGGACACCCACCATGGTTAGTAGTTTGTCCTGCTGGAGGGAATGAGGAAGCCAGGGGAGGGGGGGGGGGCGGGAGACCTTGGCTGGGTACGGCTCAGCTTACCTGGGAGCTCGCGATCAGGTCTCCTCTCCATCAGAGGGCCATCGCCAGGTTTAGGCGCCGCGATCAGCGAACGCCTTTGAAGTAGGGCTCGTCCTGAGCCGGGTGATCTCAGTGCCTGGAGGAGTGGCCTCCTACATATTATCCTCCGTGGTAACATCTTTGGAATGACTGTTGGTGTAGGGGACGGTCGTCAATGAAGAAGACGGAGGAGGGGGAGGAAGAAAAGATGGTGAAATCGTCAAGGGTCCTTCAAAGTAGTCGATCATCCCACCTACCGCCTACTATGGACTGCCGCTGCCGCAGTTACAGCCAATCCACAGCACTAAAGACAGGGATTGCAACCAAACCCCCCCACCCTCTGTAGGGCCCCCTGCTACTACTGTACAGTGTGCCCCTCTGTCTGAAACGACGTCACCCAAACCACGAGGTCGGAACTTTACCACCAACAACGACGACGCTCTGTACTCGATCATGCTGCTTTAGCTACCACATCTCCCGATACTGTCTCTTTGAAGCTTTGTTTGGAAATAGACATCAACCGCATTGAGCGCCACTGTCATCTGAAAGTCAAATATTTTGCAAAACAAAAGCTCACCAACGGTTTTGCATAAGCTGCAGGTATGGACCTCAGTCAGACAACCGCCCGTCTCCGGCGCACATTTCGATATCCCACAGACGACTCTTCGACCAGCGTGTCACCAGAAGCTCTTGACGAGGAAGGTTAGAGGCTCCCTCCGAAGGAAAGAGAAGAAGAAGAAAAAGAAGAAGAAATAATGCCTCAGTCTATATAAATATCTAACCCAAGGTTACACTGGTCAACAGAGCAAGAGAACCTCATCCAGTCCCTCGCCGACCAGAACGCCAGCGCCAACCAGCTGTACCGGAACCTCCTCCTCGCCCTCCCCGTCCTGTCCTCCATCCCTTACTGCATCGCCCTCTTCCAGCCCTCGAGCACCCTCCCCGCCCTTCTCGGCCTGACCTCCCTCGCCTCCACCTCCTTTCTCCTCTCCAGCCTACCCGTCACCGAGACGGGGATCCCGCCCCTCGACACATGGGCGCGGTCGGGAAAAAGGCCGCGAGCGAGGTCGGTGGAGGGTGCAGCCCTCGACGATAACGACCGCGACGGTGACCAGGGGGCCTCCTCGAGCTCGGCCGGCCCCAGCGGCCTGGGCGCGCTGAACCGGGTGCGCCAGCAGCGGCGGACGCACAGCCTGAGCTACGCGGGTCCCAGGAGCCCGCTGGAGAGATACCTGCCGCTGCTCAACATCGGGCTGTGCGCGATCCTCCTCCTGTCCGGCCTCCTTGCCGGCCGAAATAGAGGAGGAGGAGGAGGAGGAGAAAGCGACGGCCAGGGCGGGAATGAGTTCCGGCAGACCCTGTACGGCCGGCTGGGGCTTGCCAACATCCCCGCCATTGTGTACGCCGCGGTGCTGGTTGCCAAGGTGGTCATGGCGGGCGTGGACCCGGAGAGGGAGCTGGGGGCGCTCAAGTATACATATAAGGGCGCATAGGACCTGAGAGACCGGTCGGGACGGTGCTCTTCAGCGGGAATTCTTTGTTATGTATGCGGGACGGTAATACGCGTCTTGTCCTCTGGAGGAAAAACTGGGCGGGCGTCTTCTGACTGCAATTTATATGATACCACAAGATAACTATCAAGCGATTGAATCAATTTGGCGAACCTTCAACTCATTCAAGACCATGAGATAGTGAGACGGAAGACAGGTAGGTGACGGCAAGAAGAGCGTTTGGAATAAAAGTCTTATTCTAATTATATAGCAACGTCTTGAATAGCGAGCGTGTATTCAACTTGGCACCATCGAACATGTAAAGACAACCGTCTCGTCTGACTTGCAATCTTATTTTGTGTAGCTATCGAATTTCCTTCACAGCTGTCGATCCCAGGCCAGGTGCCTGATGAGCAGCATTCCTTGCATCAATTTCTGGCTTGAATCCTTTCTAGTCGCCAGAGGTATTAAGACCACATTACAGCTTTGTCGCCCTGAGCAAACGGCAATGTACGCCCATCAATTTTCTCCCCAGAAGCTCTCTAGAGAAAAGATGAGACGCCACCACCCACCTTGTCTCTCCTATGCGCCTCGCTGTTTCTTCTCTCACATGTCTATCGTGTCATTGAACCGCAAGACACCGGTATACTTGAAGACACCATCCACCCCAGTGGGAACCTTCTCGGGAGGTGGATTTGTCAGTGGTCCAGTCTCGGATGACTTGTCAACCACAAGCGCGAGGCCTTGAGCCTTGATCGCATCGACAAGGGCGGGCACCAGATTCTGTGAATAATCTTGGTTAGCTGGTCTTTTCGGATGATTTCATGTGTGGGACTATTTGTGTCTTATACGCAGCACGTACCAAGAGTCGCGAGGTGATCAGCAGCCCCATGAAATTGTTATTCTGTGCCGTTCTCACCACCTCCTTGATCGAGCTGGACCTGCGCCCATGGTTTGCCGCCGCCGCGATCATCTGCGGTGGGGCCATCGAGACCTCCTCACGGCCTAGGTCGTTGCAGAGGAACACGGGGAAGTTGGGCTGCTTCCAGTTGAGGGCGGTGCACACGCTCGGGCTGTATGAACTGAAGACCACCGACCGCACAGCTGCGGCACCGCCTGATTGTTGGGTTTGTGCGCGCTGGACGCGCGCATGGTCAAACACGGTGGTCAGCACGGAGTCGACAAAGCGGTTGAGGTCCCCGCTGTTGTACACGGACGGGTCGATGGTTTGTTGCTGCTGGTGGTGGTGATTCGGTATGTTCTCGTCCATGGGGTAGATGAAATGCAGGTTCACATGTATGCTGGGTGGGAGGATCTCCAGTGCGTCTGCGAGGGTGACTCCTGCAGTCGCAAAGAGGCGGTGAACTTCGTGCAGCTCGGTCTGAGGGCCGAGTTGGCCGGAGCCCAGGATGTTCCTCGAGGTCGAGTTCCTCAGCATCTGCTCAAATTGTGCATAGTTGAGCCACGAGACAGGGACTGAAACCCCTCCCACGCCTAGATCGACCGTGCGCGTAGGCCACAGCACGGGAACGCCATCTTTCGTCTGCTGTACATAGAGCCGTACAAAGTCGCCAACAAGACTGGATCCGGTGACAAAACTGCTGATGTGTCGATCGAACTGCCTGGTTGCCTTCCAGTACGTCTCGAAATCCGTGATCTCGAGCGGCTTGCCCCGGAAGGGCTTGATGACCTGCGTGTTGAAGCTGATCTGACCAATAGCACGTAGCCGGGGGTCAAACAGGGGGAGACAGCAGCTGCCAGAGCTCGTCAGAGATGCACGGAAAGTATTAGGCAAAGCAACCGTCTTTGCAATGATCTTGGCGCCATAAGTCGGGAAGACGTCAAAGTCTAACGTGAAAGAATCAAGGTTGTCGATCTGGAAAGAAACAAGTCGGGTATCTTCTTGGAAGGGAAGGATGATGTTCTTGGGTATGAGATCAGAGGCTTTGGAGGAAACAGTCAAGCGGGCAGCCGGGTATTTGCCGTCGTGGAAGAAGACCAGTGGTTGTTCGCCATCTCCGCCGAAATTGATCTGGACAACCGTCTTGGTGTCGAGGAAGTTGTGCCCGTATCTGCGCAGCGGGATGATGGGTGGTGGAAGTTCGAGGTCCGGGATCCCGTCCGGATCAAGCGACATTGGCTCAGGCGCGCTGCTGCTTGAATCTAGTGCCCCAAGCATTGGGGGAACAAGCTGAGCAGCTCTGGGGCTTGTCTCCCTCCTAGAGTCGCCAAGCAGTGTAGTCAGTAGGTTCATGCACTCGAGATGACCTTCCCATGCCGCATAGTACAATGCCGGGAGGTCCTTCTCGTCCAGGATCGTAGCATCAACTCCTTCATCCAACAGAGCTCGCAGACAAGGGACGTTGCCTTCGCTTGCCGCGTGTACAAGTGGCGTCCACCCATAGAGCTTGTCGATCTGATCCAGGTCGGCACCAAACTGTTTCAACAGGCCCAGGAGATCGGGATTCTTGGCGGATCTTGCCACGAGGTGTTGAGGATATAACCCTTCGGCGTCGGGTAGTATTTGGGCGCCATTGGTAAGAAGCAGCTGGACGATGGCAAAAGAGCCGTGCTTGCATGCCAGATTCAGGGGCGCATGGTCGGTGTCAGAAACGGGGTTTAATACTGCGCCGCTGTGGATGAGTCGTTGGACACAGTCCAAGTGGTTGTGTATGATCGCATGTACCAACGGCCGGAAGTTGTCGTGATCGATGAGGTTGATTGTGTCCGCATCCACTGTTGTCGCTTTAGCAGATCTTCAGGTTCACTCACCACCACAAAGGTCTGAATTCTTACCGGCCAGGAGCGCATCTATCATGTCAAGGCGGCCATGCATACTGGCATAATGCAGCGGTACTCGGCCATATACATCCCTCCTGTTGACAGCAACACCCTGGGACAGGGCCAGATGCAAGACGAAAGAGTTGCCGTAGATGGTTGCTTGATGCAAGCAGTTCCGCTCGTTGATGTCGTCTTCAGAACGTATATCCACCAGGCCAGTATCCAACAGAGCCTTGAGGGACTCCTGGGGGGCTTCGTTGATGGAAGCAAGGAAGGTCCTCGTGATTCTCTCCTTGAGGGCTAGAGCCAAACCCGAGTCCGGCTCGACTGCTGCTTGCATGCGAGACAACAGATCTTTCAGGGAATCAAGATTGCCTGAGAGGGTTGTCTCTAGGAGCAAGGTGTCCGCATCGCCCTCATCTGTGCCCAGAAGATGCTGGCTGCTCACAATGTGATCCGGACGTGTTTGCCCCTCGAAGCTGACATGGTCCCCATCTGCCCAGGCGCCGAGTTCCTGCAGGCTCGTGGTGACCTGGTCGGACAGCTCGCTGATGACGGTCGGATTGAAGAACGGCTGCACCTCGACAGCCCGGGACAGGTACAGCTCCTTGGTTTTAGATTTGGATGTCTTGTCCCATTTCTTCAGGATCTTGGAGAATGCCGTTCCATTTACATCGACAAACTGCTGTAGCTTGTTCAGGTCGTTGGCAAATTGCTGGAAACCCTCTTGTAAGGTGGTGAATTTGGCCGATCGTCTCGAGATGCCCTGGCGAGACTGGAGAACCCTTTTCTTGTCCAGCAGAGTCTTGAGGCGAATTTTCAGCTAACAACTAGAGTCAGAATCGGAACCACTCCTCCGGGGCATGGTTCTGGTTATGTATGTACCTCTGCTTCTTTCTGGAGATAGAACGCATTGACTTTTTCGAGCTCACGTTCCTGCAACATTGTTAGCAGTCATTAGGATTGCGGAACGCACCATCTCCAACTTGTTACCGTACCAGCTGAAAGAAGAATGTGGCCTTATTTGCTTGCAAAGCTGCCTGGTGATCCGCTGGGCCGGAGAGCTGGAGCGGATCATGCTGGGCTTGTAGCTGCGGAGTCGCGGAGAGCTTCTTGATGAGCTGTGATCATGATAGTTAGCGGACACAAGATTCTTTTTCTTTTGGTTGATACTGCATTTCTCTATGCAATATTCTGGCCTGGCATGCAGTGAGAGCTCTCTCGGCCTTTGAATGAAGGATGCCGTTCGTAAAAACAGGAGTCAATTCAATTTTGAAACCGTCTAGGAGCGACTTAAAATGAGGATGGGCAGGTCAAAACATACCTTCTTCAGTGCCTTGTAGTTGACAAAGCTGGCAGCATACTCCGGGACCTCAAGCTGGCGCTTCTGGATCTGCTTGCCAAATTTCCTGCCAAATATTAGCAAAAGCTTAGGGTAATCTGTGAGAGAGAAAACGGACAGAAAGGGAAGGAAGAAAGGTGAGGAGAAATAACAGACAGGGCGCAAGGGGCAACACTCACATGGTGTGAAGGGAGGGCCGGTGACCTCAGAGGCCACTGGCTGGCTTGCAAGGATTGTTTTCAAAAAAAGAAAAAAAAGGAAACAGATGACAGAGCGTCGTCTGTTATATGAGTATGAGCCCTACAAGGCCCCAGAGAGTTCCCCAAGATTAGAGAACGTATCAGACGCCCAGAGCTCTTGAACAAGCCCATGCAGGTGTGACGTTGGGTCCTGCACTCCCCGCCTCTGGCTCAACAGTCGTCTGACCTAACTCTGACCGGGCAATTCTTCCGGGGAATTTTGTCCACGGAACAAACAGTCAATCCTGGATGGGCAAGGTGGAGATCAGCACAGTCGTCCAGCGCTGGGCCACCACGTTGACGGGCGGCACGTGCGACTGTAATAGGACTCGAAGCCCCGTGTAGATGGATGGGGACGTCTCCCTGAGCGGTTCTCCCTCAGTTGTAGGAGGGTCCACACTATGCGGATCCTATACAGAAAATGGTCAGAGTGAAGTCCCGCGACATTTTGCGGCTCAATCCAACTACATTGAGTCTTCCTTGTTCCTCCCGTCCCCATACGGAGGAGGTGGGACGGCCGGGGAACCGGAAGCACAGGGACGCAGAGAGTGTAAGGACAGCCATGAAAAACAAGGTTTTCCTCCGTCCTATGCCCGCAGTGGGTACAGGCAACTTGAGTCCCAGTATGAAAGGATTACATGATGTACAAGAAGACACTTGGTGGGAGGCAGAAGAACCAAGTACTGATGGTACAGTCCAGTGAATCGGCCCATTGCATGGGGCCAGTATGCAAGATGTAGTGAGGACGCCATCGAAAGCAGGAGAAGGATGCCTGGAGAAGGGGGGACGATAATGAGATAGGTGTGTGTGTGTGTGTGTGTGTGTGTGTGTGTGTGTGTGTATGTATGTATGTGGGAAAAGACTAGCTGCAGCTTGCCTGACAACGACAAGGGCCAACGTGACAGTACGACCAAAAAAGAAGCAGGAGATACATACCAGGAGGCCTTCTATTGGATCCCAAGATATGTAGCCTGTATTCCGTACCGAGACAACGGCGTGGTAACAGTAACACCCACGCAAGCCTGGGTCCGCTCTGCTCTGAAGGGGGTTTCCTGTGGCTGACACCCTCGATGTTTCCCAGACAGGGTTCGTACAGGCCCTACCAGATGCTGGCAGGATATGCGAGGCAGCAACAAGGTACCACCAATTCCCTAACCTGCAATGGACAATATCCAGACAGAAAATGGGAGGGACCGGGCCAACCTGCAGAGGCTCTCTTGTCGATCGATATAGGGCAGCTCAGATTGTTGGAGGTTGAACACGACGCCGGCTGCTGAGGTGGGTGAATTCGAACTCCTTGTCTGGAACCAGGGCAAAGTCCCAGAGGCGTACAGCTTTGATGTTGTTGAAGCTGGGGGTGACTGGACGTGTGTGGACGTTGTTTCTTGAGGCCGGAAAATCGAGCTTGGGTTTGAGATAGAGTTGGTGTTCGAGACGGGCAGGCTAGGGCAAGTACAAGTACAAGTAGGGAAGGTGGTGGACGAGGTCGTGGTGGCCAATGCAAGATCAGGACTCCACAAATTGTTGGCCTGCGAAGATTCTGAAAAAGAGAGAGAGTGTGTGTGAGAGAAAAATCTGCCGTTGACAATGTTGAGCAGAATGATAGATGTGCGTGCCCTGAGAACCAGTCTTCGTGGTCCTTGCAAGGGCAGAGCAGTACACGGCGATATTACAATACAAACTTGTGTTGAAGGGAGGGTCTTGAGGTCGGCGCACGGGACACCCAAAACAGCATTCCCTAGCTGCCAGGAAGTGTGTATGTACCTGTACCTAGCGCAGAGCACTTCCCTAGAGAAAGAGAGAGAGAGAGAGAGAGAGCGAGCGAGGCGAGGACCAGTCACGGGCCAGAACGAGGCAACGGCTCGCAGAGCTCTTTGGTACACAAGCTGCCTCCTCCCTGCTTCATCCAACAAAAATTTATAAAAATATCCATCGATTTTTCTCTGAACCGATCTCTCAGAGCCTCGTGTCTTTCTCGATTTGGACGTCTCTGCGAATGGTCCAATAGGACCCCGCAAACAGCGCACATGGCCCTTCTTGCATATCTGCAAGGCGTACTATGTACGTACCAAGTACCGCAGTACCTCGCCTAGTTTACTCAAGATTCCCCACAGTTCGTCAGGTGGGACCCCACCCATATAGCAGCGCGCCGATGGATTCATGACCGAACTCTCCTCAACACGCTTGTATCTTCGTGAGAGAGGGAGAGGGAGAGGAAGAGAGAGAAAAGTGACATCCTCTGAGGGGTTTTTCGTTTGACCAGTGCTGATTTACGAAATGAGTCTTGCTTGGATAAAGATAGGATGGCAGGACGCAGGCGTCATTGTTTGTCAGAACCCTTGAGGGTACAGATTCCAGGTGTGTGATGGACACAGAAGGCGGGCGTCGTTGCGGAATCTAGGTGGCTACGAGGAGCAGGCTGCACATCCTCACGATGCCGCTGGCCACAGATCGCGATTGCTGGTCTCCCCCTTGCCCCTGCTATGGCTGCGACTTACACTACAGGCTCGACGGGCGGACTGAACCATCCTTCCTTCGGGTATGGAATTTCTACAAATGACACCGGGTGCGGGCTACCTCTCCTCTCTTATCCCTACGTTGTGATGAAGAAAGAAGATGCTTACTATGCTTGGTTAAATGGCATCTCAGATTTAGGGGAATCAATTTTTGGTGCTGTCCGCGGTAGTAAACATGTTGCCTAATGGCGAAACCTCCTGGGCAAATTTTCAGGAATTCCAACCGTTCCAGCCCGCACGGCTCTTCCAAATTTCAGCGCAATCAATCCCCTCCTTGTCCTGCGTCGCTGCGCCGTCTACTTTGTGGCCTCGTCCTTCTTCGCCTTTTCATCCACAAGACTGTCCGCCATGGCCTCGGCTGCTGCCTTGCGCAGTCTCTCTTCCGACTCGTCCATCTTGATGCCTGCCTTGTCCGGCTTGTCTTTGGCGTCCTTGTCATCATCGCTGTCGCCCAGGCTGAAAGGGTCATTGTCCGCGATGGGGTCCGGGTCGACATTGGACAGCGGCTGCCACTTGCTCGTCTTGCTCGGCGTCGCATCCTTGGGCGGATTTTTGGGTGAGGCGTTGTAGATGTCAATCTCCTCAGCACCTTCCTTGAATGCCACTTTCCGGGCGTCACTTGGCTTTGGCGACGTGGACGACGGTGGGGGCCTGAAGACGTTGGGGTTGGGCTGACCTGGTCGGGCAGGTGCTGTGAGGTATCAGTATCAGTATCAGTATCAGTATCAGTCACACCTACTTTTTCCTCGCCGGGGGGGGGGGAGGGGGGTTCGCGACAGGGTCGGTTCTGCTTACTGCCATCGCTGTGGAACTTCATCCCGGCAAAGTCGTCACTCAGCAGCTCGGGGTCAGCATCGTATCGCTCGTAGTCCCGGCTCCTCCTGCCCTGCTCTCCACCACCAGCGCTCCCTCCATGCTGACCGTGCTGCTGCGACGACGGGCCGCCGTCCTCGTCAAACTGCTCGTCAAACTTCTTCTTCAGGTCCTTGAACCAGCCGTTGACCTTGACCTGCGTCTCCTGGAAGCCCTTCTTCAGCTGCTCCTGTATGACGGGCAGGTCATCGTCGATGAAGCTGTGCTCACGGTCATCGTACAGCTCGTTGGGCTTGAGCCCCGTCTCATGACGGCGGCGCGGCTGCGACGGCGGCCCCCGGTTGGACGTCCGCGCCTCGTACGCCGAGCTCTCGTAGTGTTCCGCCAGCCGGCGCGCGTAGGCCTCGTCCGCCTCGAGCTGCGACTGGGTGTTCTGCGGCCGAGGGGGCTGCGGGGGGGGCGTCTCGTCCTCGGCGTCATGCTGCAACGCATCCGGGTCGCTCATCGCCAGCAGGGCATTAAACGCTGGGTCGATGCGCCCGCCACTGGCGATCAGCACGGCCTTGATGACAGAGGCGTCGATGCTCGGGAAGGCCTCCTTGAGGATCGCCTCGTTCTTCTGCTGCTCGGTCGCGGGGCGGGGCGGCTTGGGAGGAGGCACCTCGTCGGAGGCGGTCGTCTGGGGATTGGTCGGAGGTGGGGGGGAGGAGGCAGCAGCAGCGGGGGCTGCCTTGGGAGCTTCCGCAGGGGGGGGCGAGGCTCCTGTTGAGGGGTTGGGCTTGGTGGCGCCTTCGTCCATATTGGCAACACCTGATTCCTGGCCGTCTTCGTCGTCGGAAAAGTCCAGTGGCTTGATTGTAGTTGGGGACTCGGGAGCTTTGTCCTGAGGTGATGAGCCGAAACGTCAGCGCTGGTCCTCCGTGTCTAGCAGCGGTTGGTGCAGTGCATGAACCGTGCTCCTCCTGTGTTTGAGAGCCGTCTACTCCTAGTGCTACCGAGATGAGGCTGGGGAATGGTCACTTACAGCCATATTGAACCGAGATATGGTTGCAAAAGGGGATGGATTCCCTCGAGAAATGCCGATGTCGTAAAAGGAGATAAAAGCAGGACAAAGTGGTGCGATATGTAGTTGGTAGAAGGGGCGAGGGAGTGTTGCGAATATGATGATGCTGTCCCTGGGCACATGGCGCCAAGGTACTATGGTATTATGGCAATGTGCCGCCACCCAACCCCACCTTAGCACATGAAGGTAACATTGTCATCTAGCAGGGGTCCAACAGTGCATTGTATGTAACAGATATGTAAGACTGCAGGCACTTTCAGGGTTGTTTGGTCCGCCGATAAGATAAGCCCATCCATCCTGTGACGCCGCCCAGCCCGTCATCCATCCAACCTTGGACCGTCCATGAATCAATGGCCGGCATCTGCCAAATATAAAGTACTCTTGCTGGAGTTGAACATGAAAAACTTCTACACCATGACTTGAGAGACAGCATTCAAAATCCCCCGTCTAGATCCCTTCCCTTTTTTTTTTTTTAATCTTTCCCAAGTCCATATGTTGCACGTCGCAACATGGGGAACAATTCCAGTCGGGTCACGGCCCAGGATAAGTGAGATAGCCCGCCACCCCTCCCTCTCCCCCCTGAGAGTCCACTCCCATCGCTTTTCGCTCTGCGCGCACCATGCGCCGAGATATGGAAACCTCTTAGAAGATCGCTGACCAGTTTTGTCCATTGTCTCGTGATCAGGGCCATCCTGGACTTGAAGATCCAGCGCGACAAGCTGCACCAGTACCAGCGCCGCATCACCGGCCTGACCGACCGCGAGACCGACATCGCAAAGCAGATGCTCGCCAAGGGCGACAAGAAGCGCGCGCTGCTCGCCCTCCGCCGGAAAAAATACCAGGAGTCTCTCCTGGCCAAGACAGACGCCCAGCTCGAACAGCTGGAGAAGCTCACCGCCAACGTCGAGTTCGCCCAGATCCAGAAGGACGTCGTCTTCGGCCTGCAGCAGGGCACCAAGGTGCTGAAGGAGATACATACAGAGATGGGCGGGATAGAGCATGTAGAGAAGCTGATGGGCGAGACGGCGGATGCAATTGCATATCAAAATGTGAGTTGGCGTTGTAGTCCTTGGGGAGCCAGTCCCGGATGCTCACCACGTCTTCTACTTCTAGGAGGTCAGCGAGATGCTTGGCGGCAAGATATCGAACCAGGATGAAGACGAGGTCGAGGATGAGCTTGCGGCCTTGGAGGCCGAAGTGAAGGGGACGGAACCACTACCCAAAGTTCCGGATACTGTGCTGCCCGAGCCTGTGCAGGAACACGCCCCAGAAAGGTTGCCCGCAGAGGCGCGGCAGAGAGAACCGGAGCGACAGGCCATGCTTGCGTAAGGCACACATGGTTCTTGAGGCTGATATAAGGCATGAGATAAAGCATCAATGACGAAAAGAAATAGACATGAGGTGGATCATTCGTGCCCATGCGCCGAAACGGTAATGTGTCGGAATTGTATTGTTTAGGCATAGACCCATTGCAGAGATGAAGGACGAGGCCAACCATGTGCCAAACAGAAGGTTTGGCCCGTTGATGGTATCGACGCGTACAAGATATTGTAGTGTGGGCAGGCCTCCTGCCCAGAACAAGATATCATAACAAAATCAAGCCAGCGCAGCTTGCCGGCTGAACAACGCCTTTCTATGCAGTCCCTTCCGTCTATGGCTCTTGAACAAATATCGTCGTAATACTCTATCAGATGCCATGCCATGCCGCCATTGAATGCGCAAAAATCAACCGTAACTCCTCTGTTGAAGCCTCGTCCAGAATGCAACCAGGTATAATGCTAAACGAGAAAACCAAGTAAACAACAGCTCCTTCCGCCCGCCCATAGAAACGCCGATACATTTTGATAATGCTGTGGTCGTGAACGCGACCTGAGCTCTGTACATAGACATAGAAGACTCAAGTATCTAGGTCCACCAATGGTATGCGACATTGATTGTCACTTGGGCGGTATATCATGGGTGTCCCGGGGGGGGGGGGGGGTCCGTAAGGCCCGTCAGGTATGCATTGAGAAGGTTTGTCGCAAGCGAACAAATTCTGGCTAGCGGAGGACGATCACGTCTCGAGATGGTGCCTGCTGCTCGTAGATGTACTGAACGTTGCCAGGCTCGGCCGGAGCCGCCGTTCGGGTCAAGTGGTCGGGTAGTACTCTGTCTCGGTGAGGATATCTGCCCGAGTATTAGCCAATGTAAAAAGTGAGGGTCAACATTTCAACTCGCCCGTTCTGTTGAAATCCAGCAGGCGCTCGATGCACAGGTATGACATCCTGCACAGGCCGCCGGACGAGGACCTCGTGCGGGACCTGCGATTCTTGTGGGTGGGCGCGAGAAATCTGCTCTGGGAGAATAAAAGGGGGGCCTTGACGCCACTCTGGCTGCGTAGTCGGCCAAACCTCATAATATAGAGGTCGCGCCGAGCTGATCGCTGGATCTCGGTGAGGTGCGTCAAATCTGGGATCGTTTGCTTCTCCATATACAACACGTCGATGTTCAGCACTTCCGTATGCCGGCAAAGGAGAGGCGCGCCTGTACGACCCGAAATGGTGAGGGCTCATTTCTCGCAGGCGGGCAGGTTCTGTGTCCAACAGTTCCCTTGGCCGAGCCTCTTCTCGAACACGAATGACACGCGTTGTGGTGGGCATGGGAACACCATGTGTATCTCGGGCGATCTCGACAGGTTCACGGCGTCGATACATGCGGCTCATTTCTTGCGGCACCCCGACAGTCGAGTGTGGCCGTAGTTCAGAGTCATAGCGAGGCTCATACGGTTGTGGCACAAGACGCTCCCGTGGTGCCGCGGCCATGACTGGTCTGAACCCATGGCCCGCTGGTGGGTGATGTTGAAAGTCACTAGCCATAGGTTGGACAACAGAATGAACGACATGTCGACCGGGCACACTGCCCTGTCCGATGGGCACTTGCTCCATACGCCTTTGTTCTTCTCGAATCACCCGGCATGCAGATGGCTGCGTATCTGGCCTGGCGTGAGGAGAGATGGGTTCGATTGATGGAACAAGGAAGTCCTTTAGCTCTCCGTGAGGCAACCTTTCTGGGACTGAAGTATTCCGGGGCTGGATCGGGAGACGAGCGATACGCCTTCCAATCACAATACCTTCTGGAGGTGGGAAATCTGAACGAGCGCAATTGGGACCAGATACGAGAGTATCCTCTTTCTGATAATTAGCGGTTGGCAATTCCTCCTGGCCAGGACGGTGACCGTACGGCTGTCCTTCGCTTCGAAGTTGCTGTGAAGAGAGATAAGCCCGGTTTTCCCATGCTGGCTCAACTGTGTGCACTGGTGACATGATCTCAACGGAAGGCCGCTGCGTAGCGGTTTGGCTGGGGACCCTTTCTAGGGGGGTATATGAAGTCGTTGCCTCATTCTGTGCATGTCGGTTCCGGTTGACAGCGTCTTCCCAACGCTTTTGAACAGCTTCGTAGCGTTTGAAGCCACGCTTGTTCCTCTTGGACGCTTTCTGCAGCGTCGATTGTGCTGTGTCGGCCCGAGATTGCTTCGATATCCGTCTGCGGAGCGCCTTCGTCTTACGCTGAATTTTCTTTTCGTGCTGCAGCATCTGGTTTGCGGTCATGTCCTGTGGAGCTCCTGCAAGTGTGCTTACCGCGCTCCTCGCAACTGCTTCTTGCACGGAATCATCATCACTAGACTCCTGTTCGTCGTCATCAGAGTCATCAGAGTCGTCGGAATCGTCTGATATGACGACCACTTCTCGGAGAATGTCATCCAGTTGATCGCGGCCTGTCTCTTCATCTCCTCGCCACTTGACGAGAATATCCAGACACGTCCTTTCCACAACTTTTCTCGCTATGTGCCAATCGGCCTCTTTGAGGAGTTCATCGTAGCGCGTGTGGGTATGTCGGATATGCGCGAGGACAGCTAGCTGCACGCGTCGATGCAAGGGGAGATCCGAGGTGCCGACTTTGGGTTTTCCATAATCTTTGCCCTGAGTGACATAATCTGTTAACCAAATACGGACGTCAGCAACGCAGCAACTCTGTGAACCTACCTTTCTGAAGGAATGCTCGATGATCATCTGCTTGTCGAAGTTCGGTATCCGCGGGAATAGATCTCTCATGGCAGCTTCGGCCTGCCTGTTGATTTCCTCCTGTGTATCAGGTAGTTGCCAGTTGTCACCTGTCGATGAGACAACGTCCCGACCAACCTGGGCCTTAGCTTGTTGGACAATAGTCCGTCGTATGTGATGGCCCATGCGGTGGACTTGCAAGGCTAATTTCTTGACATCGTCCTCGTCATCGTTATGTGCATCTTTTGCCGCCTGGGGTTTGTGACAAGTCGTTAAACAAGGTGGCCCTATTCAGAGTAGTAAGTAACAACGCGGAGACCGACGTACCGAGACGATGAAGATCATGGCATCTTGCTCTCGTGACAGTTCTTTGCACGCCTGGGTAAGTTCAGGATTCCCACTCGGCACGAACTCGAATCCAGGAGGAGGGGTGGTATCGGTGGTGACCTGCTGCTGGTGAGATGGTGCCACCGGCGACGGTGTGCGAAGAGAAAAAAGTACCTGGAACTCGAGCTTCTTGTCCTTCCGGTCTTTGTTCTCAAAGAATTGGAAATAGGACTGGTGCTTCGATTTGATGTTCTTCTCTGGTATGGCGACCAGATTGCGAGGGATGGCAACATTGTCTCGTGCTGCGCGATGGTGCTTCTCCTTGACAGAGCGGCCGTTCGCGGCAACGACCAGAGTACTGTTGGTCTTGTTCCTCCCCATGACTGACGGCTTTTCACAAGCTTACCATGATCAAACAGGACGCGAGAAAGGGATTCGGGTACCCGAGATGTATCAAGGATACCAGGTTAGCGCAGAGAGGAGAACAAGGAGATGATTTGTTGACAAGCGTTGGACGAGAGAACTCGAGAAGGCGGCCTGCCTTGCCTTGAGCGTCTGTCCTGTCACTTGTTGCGAATCGTACGCAGGACTAACAAGCAGCGCTTGCGTGACTGGAGCGAGAGAAGAGGAGAATGGCACGATGATACGTGGTCAGTACAGAAAAATCCAAGGCTGGATAGAAGGCCCGCAGCGCAGACCAGTCTCCAGAGACAGAAACAGAACGGGGTGTTCTTGGTTCTTTGAAAAGAGATGCCTTGTAGCACACTCCAAAGGACAACGTGAGAGGTGCGTGTGTGTTCAAAAGCAGAATAAGACACACGCGCAAAGTAGTAAGGTGCGCCTGTGCCAACGTCACGTCAGTCGGGCGACAAGTCGGGTGTCGACTGATGGAGCAGTCCTGGCTTGGGCGGAGTGTGGAGGTTGGAAGAGAGAACAGATGCGAGGCAAGGTGGGGCGAGAGAGAGAAGCGCATGTGATGTGCAGGCCAATGGTGGTGGCTTAGTAAGACACGGCCCTAACCCTCACGGCTTGCAAGGCAGGTAGGTGCCTTTGGCTGCTTGGCGCGCTGGCTAGGGAGTCGCGACCAGCAAGTCTCAAAAACCTCAAGGATGCAAGTCTCAAAATATCAATTGGACGCAAGGGCAGGACGAGGGTTTCTCGACAACTCTGGGCTGGAATAAAGGCCAAGAACGGCAATAGTCCACCCCAACAAAACGGCGCGGCAGAAATAGCAGCATCGCCAACATGGCTGACTTCGACCTCAACTCCTCGTTCATCCCTGCCCTTCACAAGCCACCTGCACTTCTACCCATCGCAAAACATCGTGAGAGCCTGCTGTATCTTGTTGAGACATATCCCATCGTCATCGTGGTTGGCCAGACAGGCTCAGGCAAGACAACTCAGATACCCCAGTTTCTCGAAAAGGCTGGATGGTGTGCGGATGGAAAAGTCCTCGGGATCACGCAGGTGAGCCAGAGAGTATTCCTCCCAGACCGAGCTTCATTGGTTAACTTTCTCCAGCCAAGGCGGGTGGCCGCTACTACTGTAGCCCTCAGAGTCGCGGAAGAGTATGGCTGTGAGGTCGGAAAGGAGGTGGGATATTCTATCCGCTTCGAAGATGCCACATCCGCCGCCACACGTATCAAGTTCATGACAGACGGTCTTCTCATCCGGGAGGCGCTTGTCGATCCGCTCTTGTCTCGTTACTCCGTCATTATGGTCGACGAGGCCCATGAACGAAGCATCAGTACTGATATCCTGCTGGGTCTGCTAAAGAAGATCCTCAAACGGAGGCCGGATCTAAGGATCATCATCAGCAGTGCCACTCTTCAAGCCGAAAATTTCCTAAGCTTCTTCACCAGGACCAGCGATGAGAACGAGGCAAATGATCGCGCAAAATCTCATGGCACCATCATAAGCCTTGAAGGACGCACCCATCCTATAGACATCCTCTACCTCAGCAGCCCAGCTGAAGACTACGTCGAAAGGGCCATTACCACCGTTTTTGACATCCATTCCAAGGAACAGAAAGGCGATGTATTGGTGTTCCTGACAGGGAGAGAGGAGATTGAATTCGCTGTGAATGCAGTTGCCGAGCGCTTGGCGCAATCAGATCCAGAATCACGTTCATTGCTGCCTTTACCTCTTTACGCGGGGCTGACGACAGAGCAGCAGATGTATGTGTTTGAGCAGACGCCAGAGAACATGCGCAAGGTCATTTTCTCCACAAATATCGCCGAGGCCTCGGTGACCATAGATGGCATCGTCTATGTGATTGACTCAGGCTTCGTCAAGCTCCGTGCCTACAACCCCACGACTGGCATCGAGACGCTGACCGCAATACCTGTGTCCAAAGCAGCGGCAGCGCAGCGGGCTGGCAGAGCAGGACGGACGAGACCAGGGAAGTGCTTTCGCCTCTACACCGAAGAGGCATTCACGAGCCTTCCAGATGCAAATGTGCCTGAGATCCAGAGGTCGAATCTGGCACCCTTCGTTCTACAGCTGAAAGCCCTTGGAGTCGACAACGTGTTGCGATTCGATTATATGAGCCCTCCTCCCGCCGAGTTGATGGTCAAAGCACTCGAGCTGTTGTACTCTCTCGGAGCTTTGGACGAGTATGCGAAGTTGACGAAGCCTCTTGGGTCGCGAATGGCCGAGCTGGCCGTTGAACCTATGATGGCGAAGACACTACTAGCTGCCCCAACTTTTGGGTGTCTCAGCGAGGTGTTGACTATCGCGGCCATGACGAGCCTCGGAGGCAGCGTCTGGGTCCAACAAGATGATGAGAAAAAGCAATTCGAGACTGCAAGACGCAAATTTGCTGCAGAGGAGGGTGACCACCTGACACTATTGAACGTCTACCAGAGTTTTGTGGGCAAGGCTAGGAAGGAGAGCAGGTTCTGTTACGACAACTACCTGAACTTCAAGGCATTGAGCCGTGCAGTTAGCATCAGGGCTCAACTGAAACGATATCTGGAGCGATTTGGGATCAACACCGAAGAGTCTCTTGCTGGCAACAATGCTCATAGCGTTGATTCGGTAAACAAGGCCGAACAGATCCGACGCTGCCTCACTGCAGGTTATTTCTCCCAAGCGGCGAGGATGCAGGCAGATGGGACGTTTCTCACGGTCGATGGAGGTACCATCTTGCACGCTCACCCCAGCAGCCTCATGTTCAACCGCAAGGCTGACTGGGTCATCTTCCACGAGGTCATGGAGACCAGCACAAAGACCTACATTCGCGAGATCAGCAAAATCGACAAAAATTGGCTTCTCGAGTATGCACCCGACTTCTATCAAGTCAAGTCGTAAGACAAGGGTAACAACATCACTCGACCTCGCGTCGCGGTTCCGTTTCGAAAGAGAGAGAGAGAGAGAGATAGAAAGAAAGAGCGAAAGAAGTAGACACGGCCATTTCCGAATACGTCGCGCGAGCATCAGCCAACCAGCGGTCCTACCTCAGGGTCTCTCACCCCTCGCTGCAAGAAGAGATCCTGTCGCTCAATGTTCTGCGCCGTCGAGACGGGAGGATCTTTCAGCAAGCAGAACAACTCGAGGAATTATTGAATTCTGACGAAATGAAAGGCTGCTCTCATTGGACCTTGAAAATCTCCTCGGATCTTGATCTCAATGCACAGGTACGTACTGTACACGGTGGGATGTGAAAACAGCCAATAACGAGTAAGCTCTGGCCGATGGACACCAACGTAAGCTAGCCTTGCAGAACTCTGGGCCCATCCTCTGCAAAATGCGCACCGTATCCAATTATGGAAACACCTCAGATTCGTCAGTCGTGGAACTTCGTGGGGCTGAACAGTCAATATTTCCACGAAGATTGAGGGGTCGTGTGAGCTCCTTTTCTCGGGACGTCACCGCGGACAAACCTGCTTCTCGTCTCCCCCTGAATGCACGGTGGTTTTTTCCCTGGCAATCTAGCCAGGCAGGCCTAGACACTGTCGCGTCCCTCGTTCAGATGCCAACCCAACCCATGGGCTGCTGGGTATCCTGTCAAGAGACCGGGGGCCTTGTGATAGATCGAGAAGGGGAGGGGAGAGGGAGAGGGGGAAAAGGGGGGGGGGGGGAATAAGGTTACTTGACTCAAGCGCAGAAGCAACAAGGACGTTACCACGAGCAGCACACCACAACTTCAAAGGTGTTACTTTTTCTTTTTTCTTTTCCTCTTCTTTCTTCTCAGCCGTCCATGGCTGTTCCATGTCTCAACCGCCACCAATATTCAGAAGTACCGCGAGCTACTCAGCGGAGGGTAATAGCTACTGCGGCAGCGTTCGAGGAACCCCTGAGTTCCTATAACAAGGTATCATTTCGGCAGCCCGCCCAATTTATTGAAAGTGGATGAGGTCGATGGGCTCCTCACAGCAAGGCGACCACCGACGCTAGAAGGATAAACGAGATTAGGCGCTGCGGACCCTCGGTTCTGGCCGTTTCATGGATTGGTCCAGCACCACGGGCAGATGTTTGGCCCACACCTGCACGCCTCCCCCCTGGAATGCCAGGCACATCTGCCATCTGATTTGCTGGAGCAATCAACGGTCAGGGGTCCCCGGTACGAGCTGGATGAACGTTTTGCGATTCCCTCACTGCTCCGTCCCTCCTCCTCTCTCATTTCCTGCAGGCTCCGCTGCCTTTGAGGGGTGTCGGCGGTGGATGTTGGTCGTTCTTCTTGGCCGCCTTTTTCCCCTGCCCGGTCGATCATTGTTCTTGTTTCTCCTTTCAGTCTTCTGAGGCTCCTCCCACGCAGCACCACCACCTCCTCTCCTCACCATCCACCTTACCCAGCCTGGGCGTGAAGGTTCACGAGGACTTCTATGCTTACCATTGCCTTGCAGTCGTAGCTTTTGCTGTTCCTCGCTTCACGAGCCTGCCAGCAGGCGTTACATTCTTTACAGCCTCCACAGTCACTCATTATCACACGTTCCGTCGTCTCTTTGGAACATTTTCGCTCTTTCTGTAATTCATACTTCGTGCCTAGGAGTTTTGGCTGCCTTCTCTCACTCTCCCATCTACGGTCCTTGGAGCCAGCTAGGTCCCTCTCCTCCAGATTGAACATTCATTCCTTTTTTTTCTTCTTTTCACTTTGGTTTCCCGCAATCGAAATCACGACCTCGACGACAATAGACTTTGCTCTTCATGCATACGATCGCTCTCTATCCATCCTGCTAGAACTACCATACTGTCTCTCGGATTCTGGACGACGACGACGACGACGACGACGATCGACATTGTTTTGCGTGAGGGAACAGGCCGAACTTTTGCGTTGTCAACATGGATGAGATGCTTGCCCGTCGCAATGGCCATCTGATGGGCCCGCGGATTCCCATCGGGAGACGGGTCGCAGCCGTGGCTGAAGATGCTTCGTCCCGGTCCCCAAGCCATGTCGTTGGCCGTAGCTCCTCAAGTACAAGCGACGCGTCCTCGTCTACAGCCACGTGCAGCAGCAGCAGTGCTAGCAACACTTGCGAGAAGCCGGTCAGCACAAGCATCGCGGGCGAGATCTCGATCGGTATTGCGTGGGTTTGCCCTGGCCCTGAGTTTCTGTTTTCTATTTTGGTTTTGGGTTTTGGTTTTTTTTTTTTGGCCCGAGGCGCTAACGTGAACGCAGTGTCCCGATGGGAATCATATTTATCTGTGTCCTCATCTACTTCCACAGGAGGAACCTGAAGCGTCAGGCCGCCGAAGACCACGATCCTCACCACAGATCTCTCGACTTTGGACTGGGAGATACCAGCAGTGGCAAGTCAAAGCGGAAGAGCGTGCTGGGCCTAGGAGGAGAGAAGTCCAAGCACCCCCGTGGTCTGTCCATCGACATGAACCTGTCCAGCCCCTACCTGCTGCCAGATCACGTTCAGGGCTCCCGAGAGTCGATGAGCTCCCTCGCCAAGACCCTGCACCAGGCTGACGACCCGTACCGGCCCATCACCAAGTACATGAGCGAGTCCGGGTCTATGGGATCGTTGGAGAAGAACGGCCGATACACACCATCAGTCATGACGGCCTCGACGAAGCGCATGTCCCGCCAATCCTATGCCAACCCCATGTCCCCCGCCCTGCCGCAGCCTCTGAGACAGAACTCGTACCCCAAGTCTCCTCTCACGCCCAGTGCCGCCTCTTCAGTGACCGCCGTTGAATCGGACATCTCGACGCCCGCAGCCGCCAAGGAGCCCACCGTGCCCGAGGACGGACCCATGCCTCCACCACAGTGCGATCTCCCACCTCTGCCCGTTGTTCCCGAGATTCGACAGCCCGCTCCTGTTGCACAGAGGGGTGCTGCCCGCGAGCCGGTGATACAGGAGCCAGAGGAGGAGCTGGACCTGCCCGACTTCTCCAACAACAACAATTCCAAGAGGGAGTCTGCCGACGAACTCAACCTCCGAACCAACACGAATACCGGCAGTGGCATTGGACTTGGCTTGTTGAACGGCCCTCAATCGGCATCGCAGACCCCGCCCGTCTCGGAGGTGACCGCCTCAGCAAACAACCAGGAGGTCAGCGCTGGCCCTGCTCACCAGAGCGTGACAGCGTTCATCGAGCACACTGAGGACTACGCCGACTTCGACTACGCAGCGATGATCACGCCGCCCGAGGAGGACGAGGAGGAGGAGGAGGAGGACCGTGGACGAGGTCGTGTTCGTGAGAGTGGTCTCATGGTTCCCCAGCAGAGCAGCAAGCGGCTCTCTGTTGGCCTTCGACCGCTGCCGCCAGATGAGATCATGGAGTCTGAGGATCCCGAGACGCGCGCCAACCGCATCAGGTCATTCTACAAGGAGTACTTTGACGATTCCAAGCCAGCGCCACCGATGCCAAACGAGGGCCATCACTCAGCCGCTGACTACGGTGTTGACAACTACATGAGCGATGCCGCCTACTTCGACCCTGACTCCAACCAGTTCATCATGCCCTACGCCCAGCCCATCGGCCGCCGCGCCATGACGCCTCCCCCCTCCGGATCCCGCTTCCCAGGCGGCCCACGAGGCGGTGGTCCCCGTGGACCGGGACCGATGGGCCCTCGGGGACCTGGACCTCGCGGCCCCCCTCGCCACCACTCTGGTTCCATCAGCGGCATGCCACGTGCGGGCTCAGCCATGTCCTACGGCCCACGCCCCGACTCCTCGGCGTCTGCACGCGGCCCTCGTTCCGGATCTTCCATGTCCAGCAGGCCGAAGAAGAACCTGCCGCCGCCCTCTCCGCTGAGCACCCTGCCCACCCCCTCCAAGCTCAAGGACGACCACTTCGCCCTCATCAACGCCTCCGACTTTGCTCCTCCTGAATCGTTCCAGGACCGTGCTGCCGGCCGCTCGCAGAGCCCTCTCGGCGAGCGCCGCGCATACGCGCCCAAGCTGCCAGCTGTCTCGCCCCTGGTCAACACCTTTGACGAGATGGCTGCCCTCCCCAGCCCGTAAGTTTCTCTGTCCATATAATGTATGAGATGTGA
Organism: Cryphonectria radicalis; assembly: GCA_014849355.1. Classification (NCBI taxonomy): domain Eukaryota; kingdom Fungi; phylum Ascomycota; class Sordariomycetes; order Diaporthales; family Cryphonectriaceae; genus Cryphonectria; species Cryphonectria radicalis. The sequence goes on along the minus strand of JACWQW010000113.1, from coordinate 63,079 downwards.
CCTCACAGATTTCTCTAACACCGCACCCCCCCCAAAAAATAGTCATCTCCTGCGCAGGTCCGGCACCTTCACAGCTCTCGACTTTGCCCCTCCCAAGAAGTTCAAGGACAACGACACAATGAGCGACGCGGGCAGCATCCGCTCCAACCGCAGCGGCGTCTCGCGTGCTAACGAGTTCGCCATCCGCAGCGGTGCCGGCCGCGTCAGCCGTCTGCCTGGCGATATTATCTTCTCCCAGGCACAGATGGAACAGTCGCTCAAGCCCACCATGAACATGCACGGCAACTTTTACTAAAAATAAATAAATAAATAAGCCGATTATGGTGTACAAATCTGCTTGTCTGTTTCAACTTGGCGATCATGGCGTTCTCACAAACACAATGGACGGACACCCTTGGGCCGGTTGCTGAAGCCCAGCATGGGAGCGGGAGGCGATACTTTTTTTTTCTTGCTTTTTCTTCTTCCTTTTTTTTTTTTTTGAAGACATTCTGCCAAAGTGCCTTGTCTGTCTGCTGCGACAATTGATCTACTACCTGCTCTAGTAGCTAATGTCTGCTTGCTGCCCAACTCATCCTCCTTCCTCCCCATCCGCCACCGCCGGCCAGACAGACAGCTTCTCTCCTGTTTTCATTTCTGGAGGGGGATGGTATATCTGTCTGGGGCCAAAACTCCAAGACAAGATGGTGGTGGCCGGATCCTTCGACCGCTTGCTGCCCTCCGGCTTCCGGTTGGCAGGCAAATGACATTGACCTAGGGGGCGAACTATATAGACCGGTGGTTGTGTATTTACGGCGAATTCTTCTAGGTTTCTATATAATCTCTAACAAATGGTAAAATGGCTTCGAAAAGATTTGACAATACATATTTCTATATAAATATATACACACATTGATCATTCTGTGACTTGCTGCTCGAGATTTCATCAGCACACTGGTGCGTGTATTACCTGTCTAGTAGTAGGGCGGAGAGAGAGAGAGAGAGAGAGAGAGAGAAAGGAGAAAAGAAAAAGGGGAGGAAAGATTAGCCAACATGACTGCCCAAGCTGTCGCAAGCCCAGAAGACCTGAAGATGCATCACCCCCACCATCATCGCAGCAAGATCTACGCAGTGAGACTGACTGACTGACTGGGACTCGGCCGAGAGAGCTTATGACCCAGGCCGAGCGCAATGGCCTTGTTTACTTTTGATAGGCTCAAAGAACTTCATCTCGGCGTGCGCGTTTCAGTCAGGCCTATACAGCTGGGCCACCCCCTTCTTGTCTGTATCCGGAACACGAGGCGCCAGGCGCCCTACTCGCCTAACCGCCTCCTCCCTCCCTCCTCCTCCTCCTCCTCCTCCTCCTCGGCCCCTTCAGGTGACCTGACCTTGTAATCCCCGTACTGTGAAGCGCGGATGATCATAATGAAAGACAAAGGGAAAGAACACAGGCCAGTCGACGAATATATGTTTGTGGTGGAACTGCATTACTCAAGTGGCTAAGTGGTGGCGGCGGTAGCAAGTGTGTTCCAAACCCCCCCCCCCCCAGAGCCCCCCAACACTCACCGCGCCTTTGTCTCTCTGATGGACAGCAGCAGTAGCATTCTTTCTCATCATCATCGATCGGCCTTCCGTATGGTCAGTGTTACTTCCTTGTAACTAAAAGTAAACTACACCGTTCTCTCTTTTCGTCCACCTCATGTGGGAAATGTTCTTCTCCCCCCCCCCCCTCTTTCAGGTCAGCACTATCGCACGCCGCGGTCTTGGTTCCAATGCCTCCTCCATCCCGTGAATGTTGTCTCAGGCCTCTCTCTCTCTCTCTCTCTCTCTCTCTCTCTCTATTGTCCCGCGTCTTGAACGCCGGCGCTATTTGCGACCAGGATACTGTTACTACTTTGGCGTTTCTACATAGTACATAGTACTGTACTGTACAGATGTACTAATGATGTAGAGTTTGGGGCGGAAAGTCTACTATTTGTATACATACTATAGTAAGCAAAAAGTAGGGATGTACGATGTAGCCCATATTTTATTTCCTTGCCCGGGCGTCTTGTAGTTGGAAAGTCTTCTTTCTTTCAGCGCCAGTAATTTCGGGGTCCCATAACGCTGCCGCGGGTCTAAAAATGGAAACATGCGCAGCATCTAAATCTTGATCCCCCAACCTTTTTGGCGCCAGAGAAAGAGAGTGGTGGCGCGATGCTTTCTTGTTTAACCTTCCTTTTCTTCTTTTTTTTTGTCCTTCTCTTTTTACCCTGGACCTTTTGTGGTTGGCAAAAAAAAGATCAACGGCAAGCAACCCGCCCCCCCTCCTCCCCCAGGCGCCTCCCCCTTGGCGAACCGAACATGGAGGGATGAAGGGATGACATACTAGAACGTGTAGGCAAGAGGGGGGGGGGGAGGGAGGATAAGGAGAATGACGTGAAGGGCCTTAACTGCTTCACTGGGGCTATATCAGAAAGAAAGAAGAAGGAAAAACGTGCCGTAAATCTTGGAACGTGAACCCTGAACTGATGATGCCCACCACCCGAACCCCGGTTAGATGTTTATTTGCTGGCATTGAACCTTGGAATAAAAGGAGGGGGGGAGGGGGGGTGATTTATTGAATATATATTGGATTGTATCATCGTGTCCCAGGTAGACCTCCCTGATCCGGTCAGTTTCTCCGGTCCCATTGTCTCCCTTGTCACGGGGTCATTGGAACCGTGGTGACGTTCACTGTGCGACAAAAAAAAAAAAAAAAATTTGATGTGGAACAGCAAACAAACAGGCTGGGGAGGGAGGGAGGCAGGGAGGGAATGCTTTGCTTGGCTGCTTGCTTTTGCCTCAGCACACGGGGATGGGGCAATCAGCTCGGACCGCGGCGTTCATCTTCTCTGTGATGGAACAAACCCGCTTGTGAAAGGTCAGGTCACCACGGAGGCGGTGGAGGTGGTGGTGTGTGTCATCAACAAGGCAACGTCGCATGAGAGGCTGCTTAGTTACATACATGGTGGTGTGGTGTAGAGTCGAGCCGACTACTATGTAGATATGCTGTTTGCGAACGCCGACTGGACAAAGCACGTGTGGATGACTTGTTTGCTTATCACCGCATCTATCTATGCAAGGCGGGGGAGGGCGGAGAGGGAAGGGCGTGCAGAGGACTACTGCATGTTCGAGAAGCTGAGGTAGGGTAGAGTTCGAGTCCAGTCGGTAGTATCATACCACCCCGAGGACAAGTTCTCGGTCATACCTTCGGCAGTCCTCCAACGAAGGCCACCCCCATCCCTCGAGCCTCCAGGGCTGCATTCTGATCGTAACACTGCAGAGTTAGCCTACCAAGTTGGGCTGAGGTATGGTTTGTTTGGATGCATGAGAGGGGATTGGTGTAAGAAAGGCATCAGGAAGCCCAACTTAAACCCCAACCACTCCCCCCCTTCGCCCCTTCAACTGCCTCAGGTTCTGACATTTGTCTTCACCGCGCTGCGACATCTTTTCTTTATTTTTATTTTTATCTTTTGGGCAGATTTGCGGTCAGCACCAACAACAGGAACTCCCCTTCAGTCCATCCCCGCTCTGATCGTCGTCTTGGTATACTATGTAAAGACGACTGACGTCGACCATCTCGGTGGGAACTTGTACAGTCGGATATCATCGTACAGTGTACAGTGTACTTGAACCTCGCTGTCGATCATCCTCCAGGGGCGGAGAACCCTCCAGCCCACAAATCGAATACGCCAGCGGCAGATACGAGGATAACTGTTGCATATCTCGTCCGGCGACTTGGGATAGAAAGTCGAGACATCGAGCTGCGAACGAGCGCCAAAGAGGCCAGTTAAAAGGTGTGTTTCTATCCCGGAGTGCCGGTTGAGTTCCCACCGATCGACAGTTTGGCGTCATAATCTTGACTTTATTTTTCTTTTGTCTTTTTTTTATTTTTTTGGTTTTTTGGTTTTTTGGAAGAGGGATTCGGGAGATAGATTCGATCCACTTCCAATCTTCCCACTTGCGAGGCCCGCGCACGCAACAACTGACTGACTCTCCGGAGGTCCAGCTCCGTCACCCCGAAACACACGGCTCAAAAGTCAAATAAGCCCATCAGTCCATTAAATCCAGTCGGAAGAGAGAGAGAGAGAGAAGGCAGAAGAAAAAAAACCAAAAGGAAAAAGAAAAGGAGAGACGCACAGAGAGACAAGAGACAAATCACACAAGCCACCTCGAAGGAGAGAGAGAGAGAGCAATCAGCCACTGTGCAGCCTGTCTAACTCAACTGGCAGGCCTCACAGGGCCTCTCTCCTACAGCGCCTCTCAGCGAGAGAGAGAGAGAGAGAGAGAGAAGGGGGCAACCCTAGACAAGGCAGCGACAACCGTACCTCAGCAGTGCTCAGTAAGAGTGGCCAGGTGGGGATATTCCTAATTGCGCTAAGTCCAGGGGCCTGAACCACTCACGTACGTCCCAAAGTGGGCGGCAGGTCGCTTAGCGCCAGAGCGATACGACCAGACGAGGCCTAGCTCATCTTGTCCTCCTTCCCTGAGCAGTGTGGAAAGTGAAAGTGGCAGTGTCCCGTGGGCAGGGTGGCAGGTTCTCTTTTTCCCGCTCACTGCCCACTAACTTAACTGCCTTAATACGGGAAAAAGGCAACCAGGGTTCAGGGCCCCAAGAGGAGCACTGACCCAAGGTGCTGACGCGAGGTTGGCTGCGACGTCGCTGACCCGGGCGGCGAACCTGCACCTCCCTCCCCTACTACCCTTTCTCTATCCCCCCTGGAACAGATTGGAAACCATCTTTCCCAACCCACCCGCTCGCTCACTCCTCCTTCCGCCCAGCTCCTCAAGGCCTCCCCGTCTGAGCAGATTTGTGCGCCGTCAATCCCCCCTCGTCAGACTCGCAAGAACCTCCTGGCGGAGAGAAGGGGAGAAAAAGAAGAGAAGGGAAAGAAAGAAAGGAAAGAAAAAGGTTGAATTCGGGCCACGACAGCTTTTGCCCATCCGGATCATCACTCAGCACCCTTCCGAATCCAACACCTGGAAGAGGAGGAACAGCCTGTAACAGCCAGATTTCAGGCCGCAGCAGTGAAAGGGCGGAGAGAGAGAGAAAGACCATTTCTCAATTAGGGCTACAGGAGTCTCACCTTTGTTTCTCTCTCTGACACGCGACAACGACACAAGACCAACGCGGCACATCCATCAGATCCCAATCTGCCAATCAATCACACCTCGCAAAAAGCAAGAAGGATTTGGTTGGAGGGCGACACTTGACCGGGTTCAGCTCTGGCGCCCGCCCTTTTTATTACTCCAATCCCGCCGGCTGCTCGTGCATTACGCCCAATTTTGAGAAGTCCAGTCTGACCACACGGCACTTCCTCCATTCCTCCGTGCTTGCTCCTCTCCTCTTCCAAGGTCCCCTCGGTCGCGTCCATTCCAGCAGACGGTGGTTGTCATCATCTACGCATTCCTCGGCGGTACTTGGCATAGCATCATAGCAAACGCCTTTTTGCTTCTCCTCTTTTTTTCGTGTCTGTTGGACGCAACTTGTGTGGCCAGCGTTTATCTCGCAGCCGCCGCCTGCAGCCAGCCGCCCGACAACCCCCCCCTCCCCCACCCCCTGGCACTTTTGGGTTCTGGGTCTCTCGCGCTGCCGTCGCCTGACAGCCAATTCTTTGTCGTCCCACTCGTGCTGCCCGCGACAGCCAAACACCCCCTTCCTGCACCACGTCAAACCCGGCGACAAGCCCACGCCTCAGCTCTCGCATGTCCACCGCGACTCCTCGAGCTGCTTGACGATCCGCCTCAGTCAAGACCCTGCATCGCGCGCCTCCAGCTGCTGCGGTCGAGGTCCCCTCTCGGTCGCTGATCATACAGGTACGGACCACTCGATCCCACGTCCCCGTTTTCCCCCTCCCTTTGTCTCTCTCGTCTGCGCCTGTCAAGTCCCGTTCGCTCTGTACATCCTGGTGTCGAGAGAAGAAAAAGAAAAAAAAAGAAAAAAAACTATGCACTCCACCAGGCATTGTTGTACAGATCGTCGTCTCCAGTCTGGTGGTCCCTCAGGCCCTCAGTATTTGTTTATGCTTATCTCTCGTCCTTTCTTCCCCAGCATGAACCTTACGATGCTTCCCTGCATACCACGTTGTTGTTGTCTGTCGTCGTCCCTGCTAACATGGCACCTCCACACGCCAGGAATCCGTCTACTGGACTTCAAAACTCCAAGTTGTTCACGATGGCTAGCAACAACGCTACCTCCTTAAGTACGGCTGCAGCGACGCCGACGGCTGTCTCCTCCGCGGCGGCGCCGTCGACGACTACTTCTGAGCCGGTTACCACGCCGACTACTTCGGTGACAAGTTCTGCTGCTGACACAACTGCCACTCCCACAGCGGACACCACCTCAGAGCTGCTGACCACCACGTCGGCCCTGCCTACTGAGACTACTACGTCGTCTGCAGAGACGTCCGCCGCCGCCGCCACCACCACCACCAGCAGCTCTGACACTACATCATCATCCATCATCGTCTCGAGCGACACAAGTGCCACCACCTCCACCACGCCCTCATCCACTTCGTCGACCGAGGCTGTCCTGACGACAACCTTCTCCACATCCCAGTCTATCATCACGACGGGTGGCATCACCAGCACACAATACATCACCCAGACCATTGTCACATCGACCACCCCGACCGGCACAGACTCTGCAGCGTCTGCCTCGTCCAGTGCGGCATCCATCCAGACCGGCAGCTCCGGATCTGGAGGAAACAGCCATGCCGGCACCATCGCCGTCGCCGTCGTCGTGCCTATTGCCGCCGTTGCGATCCTCGTCGGTGTGGGCATCTGGCTATTCAGGAAAAGAAAGGCCAAGAAGGCCGCGGAGGAAGAGCGCCGGAAGGAAGTCGAGGACTACACGTACAACCCGAACGCCGACCCCACGATCCCTGGCTCCGGCGGTGCTGGGTATGAGATGAAGGAGGATGCGTCGTCGGGATACCGAGGGTGGGGATCTACTACCCTGGGCGGCTCGACTGGGCGCAAGGCCTCGACCACCATGTCAGGAGGTGCCGCCGCCGGTGCCTTCTCTGACACGCCGTATTCTGAGAACGCCTACTCGGACGGCGCATCCCCTACGAGGGCCAACTATTCTGGTGACCCGTTGATGAGCGAGGGCCACCACACACCAGAAGGCGAGATCCTGGGTGCTATGGGCCCCAACTCGGCCAACAACCGCGGAGGCAACGTCCGGCGAGGGCCCTCCAACGCCTCCTCCTCCTACAGCGCCGGAGCACCCTCGGACGGATCTGGAGAGATCGGCATGGCATACAGCGAGAACCAGGGCTACACACAATACGACCCGTATTCCGAGACCCAAATGGGCAGCCCGCCCGGTGGTCAGCCTGTTATCAGAGACAACCCCGCACGACGCAACACGCGCATCGAGAACCCGGCACACTATCCTCAGCAGAGCGCCGGCATTTCGCAGAATTTCTAAAAAACGAAAAAAGTGACTTATTATCTCTCTGCTGGTCTCGGAATGGGATGAGCTTTTTGCGTGTACGGGAACGGCAATGGTTGGACAGCTACCACGCATGAATTGGTCTTACGCTTGATACCCTTCTCCTCTTTTCGACAAACATCTGGTTATGCTTCGACAAGTATTGGCTTTAATTTTACCATCTTGGTCTTTAGGGGGGGCATTTTATCCTGATATATATTCTTATTTCTTTTTTTCTCTTTATATGCCCCCCAATCACCTGGTGGCGTTGCAAGGCGTTCTGCGGGGAAAAGCTTTCTACTATCGTCACACACAAAAACAATGCCGGGCTGTATTATATACACAGACTGGCAACAGACGAACGGGTGTAACTGGGACCGGCGGGGCTGCTACTCTGTCGTTGACGAGCACAACTCTTGAGGGTCACAGCAGTACACCTGGCACCTGACAACCAACTACCGAACAGTACGAACACGACATGGGGCTTAATGTTCGGACTTGTTTCTCTTTTTTTGTTTCTCTTAATACAAAACCTGTACATGACTTTTATTTGGGATGGATTGTAGGAATAGTGAGCGATCTCTGGGCCGAGGACCGAATATTCTTGGGGGGCGGTTCTTGAATGGAAATTGGATCAGACGTACCGTCTGGATTTTACTGGGGGAGGTCTAAGAGAATCTTGAACTTTGAGAAGTCGAGTGGGAATGAATTATACATTATTTGAAGCAGATGGGACATCAGGTGATAAGTAAATGGTCTTGAGAAGTGGTGGTGGTGGTGGGGGTGGTTGGCCTCGATCACGCAAAGAAAAAGACAAAAATGTGGAACACGGAAGCTATACTCGCTCATAGTAGTCAAGACACAATATTTTTTTTGGGAATGTTTTGAATCAGTAAGTGGCTCTGTCGGCTCGATCAAGAAAGACAAGCACACACACATCTGGCAACGTGAGCAAAGGGAAGGTGATGTGTGCGTCTGCTGTGCTGCAACTACTTACGTAGAGCTGCCGCCTCCCCCCCCCCCCTCTTTCCATGTTTGGTTTCTGTTCTACGGGGAAACCGGGGATGCTGAAGGAATGCCAGACTCTCGTGTGAAAAAAGAAAACCGTGCGCCGCGTATTTATTTACTTGTACGTCTTTGTTGTCCTGTCATGGGGCCGCTCTTGTGTGATGAATAGGGTAGGTAGGTCAGCATCTCTCTAATGTCACAAAAGCACTCTCGCTTGGCTACGACTATACCTGAGTCCTCAGACAAAACTTTATAAAGGTCGTCAAGTAGAAAGGGGTGAACACACACACACACACACACACACACAGGGAGAGAGGGAGAGAGGGAGAGAGAACTATATACACAGACCATATATATATATATACATATATAAACACCTAGATAAATAGACTACAACCTCGCCCTTCCCCTAGCACTACCACTACCACTACTACCACCACCACCAGCCGTCCCCCTCCGCCGTCCCATCCCCTCACTCAGCTCCACCCGCTCCCACCAGTACCTACACGCCTCCACCTCCCCCTCCGTCAGGCCCGCCACCCTGGCAGGCATCCCTGGCCTCCGCTCGCCGCCGTTGCCCATCCTCTCGTCGTTGCCAGCTCCAAAGATCATGACCTGGCCGCCGCGGTGGTGACGGCGTTGGCCTGGCGAGGTGATGGTGTTGGTGTCGCCCCCGGCGAGGGGGGAGCTGAACGCGGGCCAGAAGGGTAGCGTAGTCGTCGTCGTCGTCGTCGTCGTCGTGGGGCCAGCAGGAGTAGCAGGAGGATTCGGATCACCCGTGGCAATGAACCGAACCCAAGCACCATGCATAGCGTCAGCAGTGCGGACCAAGCCCGGACAGGACCCGATAGCAGCCATATCGTGAGCTACAACGGGAGCCTCGTCGCCGTGATTGGCCGTGCCGCCAAAGTCCGGGCGCGAGAGGGGCGCGAAGTGGTACACCCAAACGGGCGGCGACGACGTTTCCACCCCTCCAGCGGTATCGTCATCGTTGTTGTTCTCATCATCAACACCACCACCACCCCCGCCGCTATAAAAATGTCCCGTCTGCAACACAGGACAAATATATGCATAATGCGCATAAGCAGCCTCATACCTGCTCCACTGCCGCCCAAACCCACGCGGCACACGGGCATACGGGCTATCCGGGTGGGCGACGGGGTCCGGGTACAAGGCAGACAGGGAGGCCAGGTCGGCGCCGTCCAAGCCAGGGATCATAGCGGTGAACTTGCCGAGGAAGTCCTGGCCTGTGCTCACGCGCGGGTTACAAAAGACGGCGCCCTCGTGGGTGTTGAAGCCTGTCAGGATGGGGATGCGGAGGAACGCGCCTCGGCGGAAGGCGGAGATGGGGAGGTCAGTGATGATGGCGCTGCCGGCCTTGGTGGTGTTGGTCTCGATGACGGGCTGGAAGGGCCAGCGGACTGGGTCCTGGTACCTGCTAAACACGGCGCCGGACGCGCGGAGGAGGACATCTAGCGGTAGGGAGCGGAGGAAGGGGAAGAGCTGGTCCCCCTCTGCCTCCTGTGCCTGTCGCTGCTGGATACCGAGAGCGGTGAGGAACTCGCGCCACTGGGTCTCTGTGCGCGGGTGGTCAGGCGAAAGCGTCGCGCGGGCGGTGGGGCCGCCGGACTCGAGGATGGCGGCGTGGAAGGGGGCGGTGGAGGCTGTGTAGGACTGAAGGTGGTAGCCGATCTGGAAGGTTGTCAGTTGTCAGTCCTTCTTCTCTATGAATATGTGTGTGTTATGATGAGCGAGGATGGGGGGGGGGGGGAGGAGCAGTCGAAGAGAGAGCAGAAGAGAGACTCATGCCTCCGTCCATCTGCTTCGCAGCACAACTCCTCCCCCCAAGACAGCTTACCGAGTGCGCCCCGGCGCTCAGTCCCATCAAAGTGACCCGCCCCGAATCCCCCCCAAAAGCACCAATATTGTCCCTCACCCACCCAAAAAGCATCTGCTGGTCCCGCAAGCCCAGGTTCAGACACCCCTCCCGGTCCGCAGCAGCACAGCTGGGAAACCCCAGGGCGCCGACGCGGTAGTTGAAGTTGACGCCCAGGATGGGTGTGTCGGCCCAGCCCACGAGGCTGGCCATGTTTCTCTCCACGCCCATGCCGCTGTTGAAGGCACCTCCATGGACATAGACGACCACGGGTAGCAGTTGACGACGGCGATGATCACCATCGCCATCACCATCGACGTTGTTGTTCCAGCCATAGCCTGCGGGGCGGTAGATGTTCAGGTTGAGACAGTCCTCCCCCTCCGCCACGCCGACCGCCCGCCCCACGGTTCCAGGACAGATCTGCCCAAAGGTGTCTGCAACTACCGTGGCCTCAGCAGCAGCAGCAGCAGCAGCAGCAGCATAAGGATCAAGCGCCACTGGCGGCCGAAAACGGTTCTCCCCTGCGGTGGACTGTGCATACGGGATCCCGCGCCACGCCTCGACCGCCCGGGGGAGGGTTGGGCTGGCTGGTAGGAGGACACCTGTGTATCGGCCCTGAGGCAGCGAGACAGTGGTTGCGTGGCCGGAATGGGGAGTAGGGGCGGGGGCCTGTGGGCGTAGGACGCTAGGGGGTCGTCGTGGTGGTGGTGAGGAGGAGGAGGAGGAAGAGGAGGAGGGGTTTCCTTTTCGCGCCATGGTGGTTGTGGTGGTCGTCGTGGTCGTCGTCGCCGTTGTTGCTCCGGTGTTGCTTGTGGTGTAGATGGCGTGTTGTGATGACAAGTGGTGAAGGAGAGCCTCAGGATCCAGACGAGGAGGTGTCCAACTCTTGACCTCTAGCCCAGAAGACTCTTCCTCGTCCTCTTCTTCCAGAACAAACAACCTCTTCTTCTCACAATCCCCAATCCCGTCACACGCACTCAGCTTGGATTCCCCAGAACGATGACGTAGCCCAAAGACCCAATTGACCAGCAGTAAAAGGGCGACGGCGACGATGACGACAAGAAGCACGAGGCTGAATGTCCATGCAGTATGGTTGCTGTCGATGTTGTTTAGGATGAAGTCCCGCAGACCGGTCGGCAGAAGTAACCGCCGAGCACCTGCACCTGCTGCACCACCTGCATTCCTCGAGGAGACATTCCCTCCTTCCCCAGTTATTATTATTATACCTTGCCCTCTTCCTACTTGCACACTTTTCTCACCAGCATCTGCGCCGAACGAAGAAGCAGCCGTAATTGCGACAGGAGGCATGCCAGTAGTTAAGATGAGCACATTAGAAGAAGAAGAAGCAATTCATCATATTGTTGAGGATGTAGAAGAAGAGAAAAGGGGTGGGGAAAGCAGAAAGGTAAGGGAAAAGGGAAGGTGGGAAAAAAGGTGCAAATGCTTGCTGTGGCTTCAAGTACAGTCAATCAGTGGTCCACGTGGCGCGCACCCGCTGTAAATCAATGATCCTGGCAAGATTCGCAGCGGTGAGGACAACTACATCAAATATATATATATATATATATAAGTATAAAATAATTGAAACTCTTACCGTTAGAATTGCATTGTTCCTGACTTGATTGCCTCTCTCTCTCTCTCTCTCTTCTTCTTCTTGTTGTATGCATGCGCACATGGGTGAGTGAGCACTGCGTGAGACCGACCCAAGTCAACATCAACAGTACCCAACGTTGTCGCAGCTCATCACGATTTGCTACCCAAGTACACAAACCCTTGGACTGACTTGCAGGTAGAAGACGAAGGACTTTGCGTGGCTAGTAGGAGTATATTGTCTCGACCACACGCAATAATCTTACAAGACCATCAAACGCACGACACCAGCGTTTTCGTTGAAGAAGAAAAAAAAAAGAAAAACCAACACACCCTCCTCCGTAAAACCTCATGGTACTCCACTCCCCTTCCCTAGCCCTGACTCCAAACAAGTGACCATGGCAAACCCGAGGCCATGGACATACACAATACAAGAATGTTCCCAAACTCCTGACCACCATCATCCATGACCAAAACCAAAACCCCCCAACACAGTTCACCTCTCAAGCATCCAAGCGCATCAGCACTCCTCTCCTCTCGACGCAGCTCAAAAGTTCCTGCCGATTCCGGACAGGTGCTGCGGAACACGAGGTGGCATCTCCTCGGGGCTGGCAAGGGAGGAGCGGGAGGTCGTGGCGGGCGCAATCTCCTCGGCACACAAAGAGGACTGCTGCTGGTTTCTCCTCGCACGGCCCTGCGCCGCCTTCATACGGCTCATCTCCGCATACTTCTGCCTGGCCTGCTTGATGGCCTCCTTGCGGTCCTGCTCCTCCCGCGCTTTCACCTGTCCTGCGTTGTTATCCCGGGCGTAGATCTGGCGCCCCCGGGCCTTTTGCTGCTGGAGCTCCTCGGTCGACACGATGCTGCGCTTCCTGGTCGTCGACGACACTACACTACCGGCCGAGGACGACGTCGCGCGCGTGCTGACCTGTGAGGACCCGAAGCTCGAGGTTCGACCCCGGACCGTGGTCGTCGCCGTCGACACGGACGCGAGACTAGCTGTACGTGCTGCCGAGGGGGTCATCGTCACGGCCTGACGCTTCGCGGCTCCCGCCTTGGGCGAGGACTCCGCAGCAGCGGCAGTAGCAGCAGCAGCAGACGAGAGGACACTGCGCTGCTGCTGCTGCTGCTGCTGCTGCTCCGGCTGGACGCCCGTGCTCTGGCGCTGACGGCTGGTAAAGGTCGAGCGCACAGTGGTGGGCGTCGCGTTCGCCGGCGGTGGCCTGGCCTTGAACTGGCGGCGCCTGCGGGCCTCTTCCTCCTCCTCCTTCAGCTTCTGTTCCAAGCGTTCCTTCTTCTGACGCGAGTACCGCTCACCAGGCAGCTCAAAGTTAGGGACTGTTGGCGGCTTGCTAGACCGGATGGAGCGGGTGCGCTGCGGAGAGCTGACCTCGGCGGCAGCCTTCTGTGGGTCGGCGAGCTGCATCGACAGCCGCGCTGCCTTCCTCTCCTTCAGCTCCCGGGCGACTCTCTCGCCGGGCAGCTCAAAGGTCGGAACGGTGGGCGGCTTGCTGGTCTTCAGAAGGGGTTTGGGTGGGGCCAGGCTGGCTGGACGGGCCACCTTCCTCAGCGTTGCCGCCGTCGGCGTCTGCGCATTGCCACGGTCGGATCCTGGCAGGGAAGCGGCATCATGAGCCGTGCTGCGGCGCACCGAGGCGCTTCTCTTTGCCTGCGCACCTTCTTGCTGCGCCTCCTGAGACGTGGCCTGGGTTGTTGCAATAGGGCTCTCTTGCTGCTGCTGCTGCTGCTGCTGCTGGTCGTCCTTGATGCTCATCTGCGCAGTCGCGTGTGCCATTGCCTCGATATGGTCCTCGAGCTTGTCGAGTTCCTCAAAAGAGTCCTCGATCGTGCTGAGGGGCGCCTTCATCTCGTGGCGGGGATCCAACGTGAGAGTATTGTCACTGTCCTCTGACGCCTCCACAGCAGTAGACCAATGGGCACTGTTGGCACTTAGGGGACTGGGTCGGTACGCGTTGCTCATGGCGCTGGTCGGGGTGTTCACCACCGTCTGAGAGGCTGCCATCTCCTCGATCTCTCGCGTCTCCTGTTGCAAGACACGAAACTCGTGTGTGGTGAAGTCAATGTGCGCCGTAGTGCGCTGGTCTGGTCTGAGATCGATGGGCGTGGCCAGGAGCAGATACTTGTCTTCCGGGTCGCCTGGGAGTTCGTCTTCTCTTCCAGCCTTCTTGGTCCAGGTCAGCAGATTGCAGCCAAAGTACCGTCTGTCGCCCTGGCCAGGAGTGTGGTGAGAAGTTGGGTCCAAGGGGCTATTCTGTGACTGCTGGGTGGATCTCTGGGCAGCTGAGGCAGGCAGGGACAAGACCCATTGAAACTGCTTCCTCTTGTGCTGCTCAAAGACGTTCTCCTCGGGATCAAGACTTCTGGCTGCCTTGACCAGGTCGTGGCCACCAAGAGCGCCTACTAGCAGCAGGTAGGTTCAGGTCAGTCAAGTAGACCAAGAGGAGACATATTATGGGATCGCTTTTGGGGGTAGGGGGGGTGGGGGGTGCGTGTGTCCCGACCTGTGTCTGTTTCAGCGTGCGTGCTAGTAGTTCCTGGTGATTTCGGCGCAATAAAAGTCTCGGCTGCAAGTGGCGCACGTCGCTGCTGGCCTCGGAACTTCCTGTCGCGGAGATCAACACGAGCACTGCCTTGGGACAGCCCCAGACTTTCGGATTTATGGAAGGGGGACGCGTCGTGGCGCGTCTCTGGGTCTTCGTTTTCCTTGTCGGGATCGTCTAGATCGCGTTTCTCCCAATGAACCGTGTTGCGCTTCGAGGATGTATGACAGCCAGGGGACGGGGTAGAAGAAGCTGAAGGAGGGGTGTGCTTCATATAGGCATAATCAGTAGAAGGCTGAGAAGAAAGGAGAGCCATGGCGGGGGCGGGAGAGTTCGGATCTAAAGGATCTAAATCGTCTCGCCCTGGGGAGGACCTGACACGGGCTGACAAGGGGGTTGATCCTATTTTGGAAGGCCGCCTTTGCTTCGTTCCAGAACCTCAGACAAGGTTCTGAGACCCAGCAACGCAATCTCGGCCGAAGCAAAAGAGACACGTGTGAGTTGCCTCGATCACAGGGCCCAGGAATGTGTAATTCAATGTGAAGAGGGGAAATCTGGGAAGGTCTGGTAGATCAATGTTGAGCCCCTCCCCCAAGAAAAAAAATAAAAAATTAGCAAGTTGACTTGAGTTCAAAAAAGTAATGTTGTTGAAGACTTTAGAAGCGCAAGGCAAGAATTGGAGAAGCAGGAAGGAAAAAAAAACAGATCGGATGAGCATTTCAAAAACGTCCTATCATCATCCTCTCCTCTGCAGGTCGCGGCTGCCTCAAGTTGTGCGGGTAAACAACTGCAAGTGCGATGATGTAGATGAAGGAAGCAAAGAGATTCTAGTTGGGCTTTGTTGCTATGTTGATTCGACTAGTTTATATCGTGTCATTCCTCAGATTATCTCGGATTAATCCCTCTGCATCGCCAATTGATTGCGTCAAGCGACTTTGACCTTGCTTAGTCTCCTCTACTTAGTATCAAGAGGATCAATTGACCATATAGTGCTGCTCAATCTGCTTCTGCACGAAGCTGAGAAAACGCAGGCGCACCCGCAGCTACGCCCCGAGTGTGTCCAGGTGGTGGTCAGCAGAGGGGCCAAGGCAAGTAAAACGCGTCGACGCGTCTTCGCCCCCGCTATTATAGCTCGAGGTAGCGGTGTCCTCAAGCCCGGGAGCCTCTCAAGCCAACCAGCCAACCATGCGACCTCCCTCGACGGCAAGAACTTGGTCTGAAGATGGTGCTGTAGTTGACGCATCGTTGTGCCCCTTGGCCCCAATCGCTTCTCAAAATCGCTGGAGAGGCTGAGACAAGGTTGTGTTTTGGTGCCAAACTGCGGCAGAGGTACAGTGAGTGAGTCGGTCTGCTAGCGTCTTGTAAATCGCAGCCCTCGAAAATTTGTTATACTGTAGTAATGAGCAGAAGCCAGTAGTCCATCATCCCTCTTCTTCAGCAGCTTCGGCCTGGGCTTGTAGGGCAGGCGCGTGCTCGGTTGGTATGCGGACCAGCGTCTGCGGCAGTGCTGCCCCGCTGTCTTCTGCATCTGGTTGCGGTTTCGGTAATTTGGCTGCGCAAGAGGCATCAGTAAGGCCCTGCTCCCAATGGCGTGTGACCAATTGATGCAGAGGGGGTGGTGGAACTGACAGGAAGCCATGTTGATGGCGCGGAGGACGTTGTGCCAGTTGCCCATGACGAGCGCGATAGCTGATGGTCGCCGTCAGCTACTTCGTGTGTCCCTTTCTCTCCGTCGCCTCAGCCATACATACCTTCCGTGCCGTCAGAGAGCGTCGCCAGCTTCTGCTCCAGTGCCTTCATCTGTGATGCGACTGCCGCGCTCAGGTCGCGCAGCTCTCTGAGGTTCTCAAGCTCGGCCTTCTTCTCGCTGACCCGCGCCACCAGCGCTGGCGACTGGCCTGTCGATGCGGACGGCCCAGCCATCGAGGGCTGCCGGATATGGGCAGGTATCGATCTGCTTCCCTGGTATGACATTTTTTCGGTGGTTGGTTGTATCGTCTCGTTTCGGCGATTGATCCGTTCTGGCGGATTTTTTGTGACGTCGTAAATGACAGAATAATCGTCCCAAGTACTCAGTAAATTACCGAAAAATCGCAGGAGGGGGGCCCGCCTAGACGGAGCCCTGACACTGATCTTCACAAGCCTACAGGGACATGCTGCATGGCTGTCAAGGGTCACTGTCACAGCGGAGTCCCTGACGTTGGCCAACAGGGAGCTAGCAGGGGAAGTTGCTCCGGCAACGGTTCTAGCTCTATTTTGTGAGCTTTTGTTAGCCATTCGCCTAAGGGAAAACAGGGGACCTTACAGCATCCACACCTGCCACTCAATTCAGACTGCATGCTCCTCCTCCGCCACCAGAATTGACTCCCAGCCCATATTTTGACCGTTGTGAAAAAGAGCCCACCAGACAGCTTCTCGACCCCAGATGTATCCCTAATCCACCTCCGACCTTCAACACCTCCTAGGCACCGATTTCTATTTCCACCAGCATTCGCGACCCTGATTATGATACAATGGCAAGATTGAACGAACCCCCAGTGTCAACAGACGCCTTAGAAACTCGTGAGTTGACCCCTCTCTGAACACATGCATATACTCCAGCCACTGCAAAAAAAACAAAAAAACTGACCATACTCCCTGCCCCTCTCTGTCTCTCTCTAGTACGAAGGAGATTCCTACGGCAGAACCGAGATATCGCAAGAATCAACTCTGCTCAATCACTACGCATCCGCTCCCTCGAGAGCGAGTGCGGACGTTTGCTGTCGGACAACCTCACCCTCAACAGCCGGATACTCGAGCTGGAGAGGGAGCTCGAGGAGTACAAGGGCGCTCAACGAATTGCCGACCATGCCCTCGAGATCAAGACCAGGATGGAGGCGCAGCTCATAGAGTGGGGAGCCATGATCCAGGGGCTGGGCGTGGAACCAGCAGCAAAACGGCACGTCTCAACATCGCCAGGCGGGACCAAGGCCAGCAGACAAAGACACAGCGCCGACCGAAGCCCAGCAGCCAAGCGGAGGCCTCGAGATTCCAGGAGCGCCGAGGAGGCTGCCAGGCAGGAGGAGGGGCGGTTGCCGCCGATTCACGAGAACAAGACCTACCCGCGGAGAACGATGAGGTACGTGGGCGCACATCATCGACGTGCCGGGCCTTCAGATTCGGCTAACATGCAGGATAGTCATGCAGAGCTTGTCGCCATATGCACCGACGCCGAAGACACCAACGACTCACCAGACCTGGGGCCGCCGCCGACGTCGCGGTACGTTGAGGAGGACCCAGTCAAGATTGACAGCCCCTCCAGGTCCACTGGCGTCCTCGAGGCTAGCCCCAAGATCAGGAGAGAAACCCTGGCGCCGCCTGAGTCGCCTCCACAGCTAAAGCTCGACCCGAAGAAGAGGCCAATGCTGCCGACCGAGGCCGCCACAGCCACGAGCCCAGAGCCCACAAAGTCGGCCGATGCTGCTCCAGCCCTCCCTCTCCTGAAAGCCGGTTCTAAGAGAAAATTTGGCGATGAGAACTATGAGGTTCAAGCTGCTGCGAAGTCTGGCGTGGACAAGGAGAATGCCGACAGTAAACCTCTGTTAGACAACCCGCTTGCGGCCAGAGACCTCAAGAGCCGTGCAAGTGGGCATGCCAAGGGTCCATCATCCAACAAGAATGGCGGGAAGAATGGACGAGGGGTGGGACGGCCTCGGAAACCGTTGGCAGACAAGACCACGAATGACGACCTGGTGTCACCCAAAAAAATCGTTAAATCAGCAACGATTGACAACCTCAAGAAGACGATGACAGAGCCAGAAAGGACCGTCGCACCACTCAAGAAGAAGAGGGTCGTCCCTATCAAGCTGTCTATGCCTCACCTCCCTGCCCCCACGACAGTCAACCCACCAGAGGAACCAGCTACACCGTCTGCTGACCCTGGAATTGTCTTCCCCGAAACGCCCGAGACCAAGTCCGTCGAGGGGAACCCGGGTGACACACCGCCTCCAGCCGACATTTCAGTGCACGGAGAAACGTCACGCCCCAGCAGGAGGGCAAGGCCAGCTATCAGCTATGCCGAGCCAAACCTTCGGGATAAGATGCGCCGCCCCACAAAGGAACTATTTGATGCTGTCTCTGGGGAAGGAAAGTTTGTTCGCTCCAGTTCAGCCCACCTCCTAGGTGTGCTGTCGTCATCGAAACTCAAAGTCGATGATGAAAGCTTAGCGGAAGGGTCATCAAAGCAAACACAGGATGATGCAGAGAAGCGTGTCGGAGAGGGAGCAGCTCGTAGGCCTGCCTTATTAAGTCCACTGTTGCTGAAGGAAGCACCCAAAGACCAGCCTGGGGACTACTTCCCAGACTCTATTGTCACTGAAAGACGACGAAGACCATCCTCTAGGCAGAGCCAACTCTTCGAGCAGCAACCGGACCCAGAAGAAGCCGATGAGGGGGAGAAACAGGACGAAACCGATCCCTACGAATTCAAGAGCATGAGCCCCGCCTCTGAACAACCAAAAGAGCCCGCCACCCGGGGCCGGGTCACCAAGGGGATGCGAAGGTCCACGGTGGGGAGTGCTGGCCGGGCAGGCGATGCGACAGAGGAATCCAGACCATCTCGCAAGAGGGCATCCATGGCGGCACCAAAGAAAACCTCGATGCTCGACTGTTCCTTGGACGAGGACTCGTCATACGAAGCTAGTGGTGATCCGACAAAGGTGGAGCCATCCTCGAGTCTGAAGGACAGAGTGTCGAGGAGGAGGAGTATGATGTTGTGACGGGGGAGAAAAAGAGCTTGTCATCAAGACCTTATACAAGACAGGTGGTAGACACGGTAATCTTGGGTCGTAGAACGGCGGCTCAGGGCGTGCGGCGGTATGTAGCACCCACGCATCGCTAACGCACAATCATGGCGCAAAGGGGGGATTAAAAGGATAGGATACGGTCGGATACAGCGGTGTTCTACTTTTGCATGGAGAGAGCGATTGGACATCAAGATCTTAATTTAATGAAGCATACGATGATCTTCTAAACCATGACCATTGGCTATAACTCATTGTCATTCTCAATGCTTGAACTCATGAAAGATGCCTCCCCCGAATTATCGTTTGGGCGAGGTAGAAGTTTCCATCGTATATGGCGGAGTAAGGGTTCGCCATTGGCATTGACTGTAACTATGCGTTGCTGTCTCTGCATACATATCTATGTGTAGCGCATGACTGTCACTTTCTTTCTTTCTTCTTTCACACCTTTTCGGTGTCTAGGTCACAAACGGAAACCACCACGCATCACACTTCACAAGCCAGCCCCCCCCCCCCTTTCTTCCCCCCAATCGTCTTGCAAAGTCATCTCGGGGTCTATTCTGCTCCATCCGCATTAAATCTTTGTAAATATGTCATCGTGCAGACTTTTTGCTGATAGATGAGTCTGCTTTTGTCAGGGAACGCGCCTTCTCTCCTGCACACCTTTCCCGGCCGGTGTAAGCCCCCTGAGCCATTTCCTCGCCAGTGTTACTACATCAACAACCCCTTGACGAGCATGCATTTTCTTTCTTGCATAGCCTCCTCCTTCAGTATGTCTTGCGTAGTACTCGCTATCCCTTCTCTCTCTCTCTCTCTCTCATGATGATGGTCCCGTCGACTCGACGGGTTTGGTATATGTGACCTTCTCGACCGCGACGGTGTCTGCGCCGTTCGCATCTTTTCTCAGCTGGTAGACGTATAGCGTGAGCGATATGCCTTGTACCTGTGTAGGTTTGCAATGTCAGCATACAGGACAGATATACTAACGTAGCCCCATGCTCGTTTCTCGGTCAAGTGTATAAGAGAGAGAGAGAGAGAGAGAGAGAGAGGACATGAACCCACATCCATAAGACAGAAGCTCGGGACGACCTCGCCGTCCTCCCCCTCAGCGGTGCCCCAGCCGGTAGAGAAGGCGCCGGTGGCGCTGCCCGGGTTGACAAAGAACTTGTCCATGTACTCGAAGCACTCGAAGCGGTGAGTGCCGCCCCAGCAGAGGACGTCAACGTCGAGGCGGTTAGCCTCGGCCAGCAGCAGGTCGGGCTCGGCGGAGACGAGGGTGAAGCCCTCGAGGAAACCGACGCGCAGGGAGCCGTGCGCGACGACCTGGGTCAGCGGAAGGGAGGTGGCCTCGACGTCGAAGCGGCCCTTGACGATCTTGAGGTCCGGGGAGACGGAGCGCAGGTACTCGTAGGTGGCGCGGTCGGTGAGGTTGCCTAGGCAGAGGGTCTGGGAGATCTTGCCTGGGGCGAGGAGCTTCTTGAACTGTGTGGCGAGGTCTCCTTGTCAGCGGACGCTGCGCGTCGCGTGCCGTCTGGGGGTGTTGGGCGAGTATTGGGAGAGGGGAATGGGGAAATACCTTTGGTGGGATGTCGAGGGCCCGGTCGGGGATGTGGAGGTCCCCTATCACGAGGATGAGAAATGCCATGGTGGGAAGTGAGGTCGCAGTCTAGGTCTCTGAGTCGGGAGGATGTGTTGTGGTGCGCGTGCGAGGAGGTGTGTAGATGGCCGGCCTGTCCGTAGGCGTCGTCGTCAACTCTCGAGAGCTGGTGGAGGAGAAATGACGATGCGCCACAGTTTCGCAGGAGAGAGACCCTGGTGGGTGCCCGTGTGGAACTTGTGTGTCCTCTCCTTACAGACCTGGAGCGAGAGAGCTATCCCGCTTGGCTTCTTATCTTCCTCTTTCTTTTTCTTTCTCTCTCTCTCTCTTTCTCTCTCTCTTTCTCTCTCAAGATGGATTGGCAGACGTCTAGTAAGTGTAGGTGGTGGTCGTTGTTGTTGAGTGGTGAGATCCGTCCAAGTGGGTTAGCATGCACCGCCCTGCGCCGCCCTGCTGGGGTAGCTAGCTCCCTGGCCTGCCGTAGTGGACAGGGCCGTCATCCACAGCACCGCCCAGTACCCGCCTACATCATAGCGCTCTTGGTGCCATAGCTGGTCAAGTCTCAGGTACTTTGTGCTATGTAAATATGGTTCAGCGTGTAGTGGCCTAAGAGCCGCGTACCCTGTAACCACCTACATAATATTCTGAGCACACAATCATTGCCAACAAGAAGGAGAAGAAAACCTCGTGCTGGGTACTGAAAGTATGCTAGGAATTGATTTGAAGCTAGGGTTGGAGGTCTTAAAAACGACATGGTATCTCTCGAAATACAGTTGGCCTGCTTATCTTGCGAAGGCGGCTCAGGTAATCACTGAACAATCCGCCGAAAAGTATTGCTCCCATTCTTCATGACACTCCGAGTCAACGCCGGGCTTCCCAGTGCCGGAGACGGTCAATTTAGTGAGAGTCATTAGTCAAGGTCCACTTCAGACACTCAAGATACAGGCATACAATGTTGGAGGACAGCCCACTGCACAGCTGCTCAATTGCCCACTACTTTTACTTTTGATAGTCCTCTCTCTGTCTCTCTCCATCTCTTTCGGGAAACCACACCGATCATCCTTTCATTGGCCAACAGCAGTCCGGTCCAGCAGACCAGAAGCCGAGAATCTTCCGTCCTTTGCTCGACAGCTCATCACCCCTCCCGAGAGTACTCCAGCGAACCAGCGAATTCTGTAGTGCAGGAAAGAGGGGAGGCAGGCAGCTCAATGTACCGGTGTCGGCCACTACCGCTGCTGCAGTCTAGACTTCCGGTCATGATACCCCGCGCTCCTGGCCGGTTATCTCTGATCTCTCAGCACCTCGCCGGCAGCAACCCAACAACCAGCACTTTATATAATACCTCCTCACAGTCTCCGACCCAGCCAGCAGGCCTGACCCCTCTTGAACAGCATCGCAGGCTCTCCACAAGCTCAGCACCAGACCCAGCCAGCACCATGTCTTCCCAGCCAGAACACCCAACACTGCTCATCCCAGGGCCCATCGAGTTTGATGATGCCGTGCTGCAGTCCATGAGCCACTACAGGTAAGAATGAGAGACAGATCAGAGAGAGGGAGTCAATTGATCGAGGCTTTTGGTTCTCTCTGTGTGTGTGTGTGTGTCTGGCTGACCGTCATCACCACCCATCCAGCGAGAGCCATGTCGGCCCTGGCTTTGTTTCCACCTTTGGTGACACCCTGTCGATGCTTCGGAAGCTCTTCCAGACGACGGACCCAGCCTCGCAGCCCTTTGTCATCTCTGGCTCCGGCACGCTCGGCTGGGATCTCGTCGCCGCCAACCTGGTCGAGCCTGGCGAGGAGGTCCTGGTCCTCACCACAGGCTACTTTGGCGACTCGTTCGCCGACTGCTTCAGGGCCTACGGTGCAAGTGTCACCCAGCTCAAGGCCCCCGTCGGCTCGAGGCCCCAGCTCCCAGAGATCGAGAAGGCCCTGAAGGAGAAGAAGTACAAGGTCATCACCGTCACGCACGTCGACACCTCCACGGGCGTGCTGAGCGAGATCGAGCAGCTCTCTGCCCTGGTCCAGAAGGTCTCCCCCGAGACCCTGCTCATCGTCGACGGCGTCTGCTCTGTAGCCGGAGAGAACATCGAGTTCGACAACTGGAAGATTGACGGCGTCGTGTCGGCCTCCCAGAAGGCCATTGGTGTCCCCGCCGGGCTCTCCATCTCCATGTTCAGCGGTCGTGCCATGCAGGTGCTGGAGCAGCGCAAGGCACCTATCACGGCCTACTTTGCCTCCATGAACAACTGGAGACCCAGTAAGCTATAAAACCTCCGCGCTCGAGACTTCTCTCGAGGCTCTTGTGAGAGACCAGGCTAACCCTCACCAAGTCATGAAGAACTATGAGGCAAAGAAGCCCTCGTACTTTGCCACGCCATCCCCGCAGCTGATCCACGCCCTGGAGACGGCGCTCAAGCAGATCCTGGCAGCCCCCGTCTCGGAACGCTTCGCCAAGCACGCCGAGGTCTCAGACAGGATCAAGAAGGCCGTGTCGGCCCTGGGCCTGAAGCAGGTCGCCTCCAACCCAGAGGACCAGGCCCACACCATGACTGCCATCTACCTGCCTGAGAACGTGAAGGCAACCGATATCCTACCTTCGCTTGCTAAGAAGAACGTCGTCTTTGCTGGGGGTATTCACAAGGAGATTGCGCCCAAGTATATCCGTTTTGGACACATGGGTGTCTCTGTGGTGAGTTCAGAGTGCCCCTACCTCTTGACTATCGAGGCTAATCCTGTCATGCAGTTGGACCCTAAGAGAGGTGATGTCGACCGAGCCATCAAGGCCTTGGAAGACGGTTTGGCAGAATGCGGCTATCAAAAGGCATAAAGCATAGAAAGGCATAAAAGAAAGGGCGAGACTGGTTGGGACAAAAGACGATCTGAATGAACCTGTTTGGGGTCTTGACACCCCAGGCAGCATAGCACACTTTTCTTTGTTTCTTTTTACCAGAAGACGAGTAAAAGAGTAGAGAAAATGTGATGTATAAACACATTAAAAAGAGGTTTGGTCTATGCTAAATAGATAAGAGTTGTCACAAAAGAAAAATGCAAGCCTGTCCCCAAGACACCGCCAGACCAAGCCTCCCACAAATCCAATGGTTGCTGCTGAGACATACATGCAGGAGGCTCACCGACACACAGCCTGCTCTTTGCTCTCCTCTGTATCA
Source organism: Cryphonectria radicalis (assembly GCA_014849355.1). Classification (NCBI taxonomy): domain Eukaryota; kingdom Fungi; phylum Ascomycota; class Sordariomycetes; order Diaporthales; family Cryphonectriaceae; genus Cryphonectria; species Cryphonectria radicalis. The sequence continues at coordinate 39,064 of JACWQW010000113.1, read as the reverse complement.
GAGCCTGCTCTCCGGAAGAGCTTACTATCATATCACCTGATCGATGCTCTGATCCAAGGCAGTGGGCTGTCGCCTCTGTGTGAATTAATCATCAGTCCCACCTCTTAAGAAATTATTTCGGAGACGCGCACATAAAGTGCTGACAAAACCCAGACGCGACTCAAAAGACTATCAGTGACGTACGTACCACAAAGTATCACAGTAGCCGTAGCTGCACTGAAACCAGGCGTAGGTGCCCCCTGCCAGAGGCTGCTGGACAAGCGGGTACAGGCCTAACATCGGCTCGCGAAAGAAAGCGCAGAGTACTTTGAGGCTGGCAGCTGGCGGGCTGGGGGCCACAGCGGGGTAGGCTGGGTGGAGCCGCCTGGGCTGTTAGCACCGGCCTGCCGTACGGTCCCGCGCGGGAGGCAGAGCTTCAACCTTCACATCGACCTGCCTCTCTGCGCTGCTGCCTCCTCCCAGCCCACTCGCACCTCGATCTTTCTCCTCAATCTTGCAGCTCCCTTTCCCATACCAACACCGCCACCCCTCAAAAAGATAAAGAAAGCAAAGAACCCCCAGAACAACCGCAGTCACAGAGGCTTAGGTCCAGGTCTACTCTGTGATCCGTCTCGTGTTTTTTTGTTCAGATTACCCCACCGCGACAAGAACCACCACCACCGCAGAACATCACATCCAACCCAGAATTCTTCACGCCTTCCACGCCCACCCGTCGCAATGGCGATATCCATAGAGGAGCTGGACGTGACCGTCCGTGCCTTCTATGAGGGACGGGGCGATCAGGTACGGCCGTCTTCACTCTGGAGTCCGGTCCTGTTGATATACCTCTGCTGACGACCTTATCCATCCTACAGCAAAAAGCTGCCCAGGCCGCCCTGAACCAGGTAAACATGCGCCCGCCGCCGCCGCCCCCCCTCCTCACGCCAACCCTCAACATCCCGCTGACAGAATCGTGATCGCAGTTCAAAGAAGACCCCGACGCATGGCTCATGGTGGACGACATCCTCGCCAAGGCTACCTACCCCCAGACGAAATGTACGTGCCCTTCCCCCGCCTCCCACACGCTGCAGCGACGCAGTGACTTTCACGAGCGGGGGCCGTTTGGCTGACCAGTCGCATAGACCTCGCCCTGCAGGTACTCGATCATGTCATTATGACAAGGTGGAAGGTGCTCCCACGGGACCAGTGTCAAGGTATGAGCAGCAATCATCCCTCCGCGCCCGCCGTCTCGTCGGTGCTAACCCTGATTCTCCTCCTTTCCCCCCCAACCACAGGCATTCGGAACTTCATCGTCGCCTTCATCCTGCAGTGCTCCAGTACCGAGGAGTCGTTACGATCCCAGCGCACGCTGCTCAACAAGCTGAACCTCGTCCTCATCTCGGTACTCAAGCAGGAGTGGCCGCACAACTGGCCGACGTTCATCAACGAGATCGTACAAGCCTGCCACTCGAGCCTGTCTGTCTGCGAGAACAACATGATCATCCTCCGCCTCCTGTCCGAGGAGGTCTTCGACTACTCGGCCGAGCAGATGACGTCGTCCAAGACCCGCAACCTGAAGCAGACCATGTGCAGCGAGTTTTCCCAGATCTTCCAGCTCTGCCAGGAAATCCTGAACACGGCCACCCAGCCCAGTCTCGTCCAGGCGACACTTGAGACGCTGCTGCGGTTCTGCAACTGGATTCCGCTGGGATATATCTTTGAGACAAACCTCATCTCGCTACTGCGGACGCGCTTTCTGGAGGTGCCCGAGTTCCGGAACGTCACCCTCCAGTGCCTGACGGAGATCGGAGGCCTGCAGACAGGTGGACCCGGCAGCAATACTTACGATGAGCAGCTCGTCAAGATGTTCACCGAGGTCCTGACCACGATATCGAATATCATTCCTATCCAGATGGATCTCAAGTCGACATATCCTCAGAGCAACTCTCGAGACCAGCAGTTTGTGCAGAACTTGGCCCTGTTTCTCACCAATTTCTTTTCCATGCATCTGAACGTGAGTCCCGCATCCACCTCCTCCTCCTCCTCCTCCTACTACTACTACACAACCCAGCGGCTACTGACTATCAACATCGCATAGTTGATCGAGAACCTCCCGAACCGAGACTACCTCACGCACGGCCACTACTACCTGATCCGCATCTCGCAGATCGACGATCGGGAGATTTTCAAGATCTGCCTCGACTACTGGCTCAAGCTGGTCCAGGAGCTCTACGAGGAGATGCAGTCCCTTCCTATCGGCGAGAACCCTCTGCTGGCCATGGGAAGCATGCAGGGAGGGGCGCCAAACCCCGCACTCCTGTCGAACTACCCTCTGCGGAAGCACAAGTACCAGGAGATCCTTACCAACCTTCGAGTCGTCATGATCGAGAAGATGGTCCGTCCCGAGGAGGTCCTTATCGTTGAGAACGACGAGGGAGAGATTGTCCGGGAGTTCGTCAAGGAGAGCGATACTGTGCAGCTTTACAAGACCATCCGGGAGTGTCTTGTCTACCTCACCCATCTGGACGTCGTCGACACGGAGAATATCATGACGGACAAGCTTGCGAAGCAGGTCGACGGCTCGGAGTGGTCCTGGCACAACTGCAACGTCCTTTGCTGGGCTATCGGGTCCATTTCTCTGGCCATGAATGAAGAGACGGAGAAGCGGTTTCTGGTGACCGTTATCAAAGATCTCCTGGGTCTCACAGAGATGAAGCGCGGCAAGGACAACAAGGCCGTCGTAGCCAGCAACATCATGTACATCGTCGGCCAATATCCTCGGTTCCTGAAGGCGCACTGGAAATTCCTTAAGACGGTTGTGAACAAGTTATTCGAGTTCATGCACGAGTCGCACGAAGGTAAAGTCTGGTCATGTCTTTGCTTCTTTGCCCCATTAGAATGGCTATGCTGACATCTCATCCGCAGGTGTCCAGGATATGGCATGCGATACGTTCATCAAGATCGCCAAGTCGTGCAAACGCCACTTTGTCGCCCTTCAGCCTAGTGAGCATGAACCGTTCATCGAGGAGATTGTTAGAAACCTTCCCAAGATCACAAACGACCTCACTCCTCAGCAGGTTCACACGTTCTACGAGGCTTGCGGTTACATGGTGGCCGCGCAGGGCAACAAGGGCCAGCAGGAACGGCTCCTGGCAGAACTGATGCAGCACCCCAACGCCGCGTGGGACGAGATCATCAAGCAGGCTACGATGAACCCGACCATCTTGCAGGATGCGGATACCATCAAGATTATCGGAAACATCATGAAGACGAACGTCTCGGCCTGCTCGTCGGTCGGGCCCTACTTCTATCCGCAGATCGGCCGCATCTACCACGACATGCTGCAGATGTATAGGGCCACCAGCCAGCTGATCTCGGAGGCCGTGGCCAGGGAGGGCGAGATCGCGACCAAGATGCCCAAGGTCCGAGGTCTGCGGACGATCAAGAAGGAGATCCTTAAGCTCATCGAGACGTATGTCGAGAAGTCGGAGGACCTTGCCGCCGTGCGGGCGCAGATGGTCCCACCACTGCTGGACTCCGTTCTCGTGGACTACAACCGTAACGTCGCCGGTGCGCGCGACGCCGAGGTGCTACGGGCCATGACTGCCGTGATCTCGAAACTCTCGGCTCTGATGGAGGACCAGGTCCCCATCATCATGGAGAATGTGTTCGAGTGCACCCTGGAAATGATCAACAAGGACTTCTCCGAGTTCCCGGAGCACAGAGTCGAGTTCTTCAACCTCCTACGGGCAATCAACCTGCACTGCTTCCCGGCGCTCCTCAAGCTTGACAACCGGCAGTTCAAGTTTGTCATCGATTCCTGCCTATGGGCTAGCAAGCACGACAACCGAGACGTGGAGGCCGCGGGTCTCAATATGTGCCTCGAGCTCATCATCAACATCGCGGAGAAGACGGATGTGTCGACGTCGAACGCGTTCTTCAACCAGTTCTTCATCCCCATCCTGCAGGATGTCTTCTTTGTCCTGACGGATCAGGATCACAAGGCCGGTTTCAAGACGCAGTCGATGCTGCTCATGCGCATGATGTATTTCGTGGACCCAGCTGATGCGAATGAAGCCAAGATCCAGGGCCCCATCTATCAGCCAGACCAGGCCCAGGCGGGTACCTCGAACCGAGAGTTCCTCGGCAATTTCGTGGGCAGCTTGCTGCAAAATGCCTTCACAAACCTTCAGCCGTAAGTTCCCCCCCCCCCTCCCTCCCGCATGATGTATTCGTCCTCTTTTAACACTAGCTAACGTGTCTCACTCCTGCCTACAGTGCACAGATCGCTGTCTTTGTGGAGGGCCTGTTCACGCTCAATGCACAAGCCGACAAGTTCCGGCTACACCTGCGTGACTTCCTGATCTCGCTGAAGGAGTTTGCTGGCGACAATGCTGAGCTCTTCCAGGTGGAGAAGGAGAAGGAGGACGCAGCGAAGCAGCAGGCGGACCTCGACCGGAGATCCAAGGTCGGCGGTCTGATGAAGCCATCAGAGCTGGAGAATGACGATGATGAGCTGTGACTTAGGGAGGAGTTTCGGAATGAATATGCCCCATCATCTCACACGGCGGCTGGTCTCCAGGAGCCTGGCCGTCACGAGAAGCCCACGCAGGACCTAGACGGCTGGGAGCTCTACGGGCTGTGAGCGTGTTGTGATGAGAGTGATGATGGGGCGGGGGACGGCGCGGCAAAGGGGGAAACGGAGTCGTTTCCACGAGCACATGAGCGCGTGCGCCGACCTGCTACATTCCCCCCCTCCCCCCCCCCTCTGCTTCATTTGTATGATACCACATAGAGGAGAGAAGCCCCCAGCGTCTAGTCGCCAGCTGGAGAGCCACTTTAAGATAAAAGAAGAGGCTAGGCAAACAAATGCAACGCGTTGGAGGACGACAAAGAGGACAACTTCTTTTTTCTTTTCTTTTCTTCTTCTTCTTCATCTTCTTCTCTTCGGCCTAGAAACAATAGCTTTCTTTTCCAAGTCCAATCAAAAGGTCGGGCGAGCTACGGAAGGCTGCAAGTGGGAAATAAAACTTGGAAAGGCCAAGGCAGAGAAGGGGAGAAAGGCACAGGCCGAAGAAAGGGAGGGACAGGGCCCTTTCGACGTATTCGTCACGTCACGTCAGGCTTGAGTGCCTACTCCAGTACACAATTCAGTCAGTCAACATGGTCGTCGGTTGTTTTGACGGGAAACCATTCATTAGCTGGGAAAGACAAGGGAGGAAAGTCATCAATTTCGTAGTTAGCTTGCAGATAGGACTCACTCAATTTTAGACAATGAATGGACTTGTTCTGAATATTGAAGAAGGCTTGTAATTACAGGAGATTCCAGCAGGGAAACGTACTGTGGCGAGGGTTGGATTATAAGCCATTCCCATCGTGCGTGTAGGTTTGTTCACTGCAATGTTTGATTTTCCTGTTATATTATAGAAAAAGAAAAGAAAAATTAAGAAATCCTTCTTTAGAGCAGGACAATTGGAATCAAAACTTGACTGCACTAGGAAATATTTCGAGGGCTTCATATTGTAATCTCACCCAGTTATAGCCAGAGTCCCCCTTTGCAACTCTTATCAAAATATGCCGAGTTTACTTATCCGAGCATATACGATGGAAGCATATGTACATACTCGATCAAAACCTATAACAAGAATAGTCTACAGCATTCTGCACTATGAGTGACAACTTATCATCAACAGTCACACAAGTAGGGACGATGGTTACAAGTATAATCAGTGTGAAGATTCCCTCAACAGACTGTCTCGTCATCAGCACGCAATGAGTGAATAATGATCAGTTACATCACCATGCAGGATAACGGCATACCTTGGATGTTAGATTGTCTGTCGATCGTTTCCACTGACGACCTTTCGGGTGAGTTCATTACGCATACGTACTATATTATTGGTTAACTAAACTAAACCGATGCTGTGTTACAAAGGTGACTATACGAACACGGTTGTTTCCAAAAGAAAAAAAAGGTCAAGATATTATCTACACCAGAGGGGTGTGATGTTGGTTGTATCATTGTACATCTACATGGAGTAGTAGTAGTATCTATGGTGCCGCCCCCCAGCCCCAGCCGTTCCATCCATCCATCCATCCATCCGTCCGTCCATTCCAATCCCACCTGTCGTGCCGCCGTTGCGTGCGTCTATTTTGTAGCTCCGTTTCATCATCCAAGGAGTTGTTGTTCCGAAAATCACACCAGGGCTTGAACAAGTAGAGAGCCACTGCAGGCAAAAGCATGTTTTCCCGATAATCTTTGTCCGTCCGTGCCGTCCTCCGTATTCCGTCTCCTTTCAGCAGCAGCAGCACTACCGCCACCGTCCGTAGCCGGGGGATGCCGAGGGGAGAATCAGATCATGTGTTTTGTCTCGGAGTAGACCGTAGTGGGTAGATACATGGTAGCATGCGTCACTTTGTGCTTCCTCTATCTCTCTCTTTCTCCCGCCTCTCCCTGGGACGAGGAGAGAGAGAGAGAGACACAAACACACACAAACATACAGCGGAGGGGCAGAAAAAGGGAAGGGGAAAAAAAGACAAGAGAAAAGAAACGTAGCAGAGCTCGGTGATGTTGTGAAACGTCTACGGCTCAAGAAAAGGGCCGGCTGGGTGATGTCTGCCTGACCACCCTTTCTTTCCCTTGGAGGAGGAGGAGCGGGAACGCACGCACCTCGTCACAGCGTCACAGCAGCACAACAACGGCGCAAGCCACATGACAACAACCAAACAAACCAGACCGTTCTTCCTCTCTCTGTCCCTCCCTCTCTCTGTGTGTGTATGTCTCACTTTTTTTTTCGGCGCTCCGATTCAGCGGTAGCGCGTGACCGGCCGGGCGGATGGCCTGATCTGATCTTTCCTCCCCCCTTCCCCCCCCTTTTTTTTCTTCTTCTTCTTCTTCTCTCTACTGCACTCTAATCCCGATCCGATCGGAAAGTAGCGAAAAGCTTCAAAAGAAGGACGCCAACTTGGAGAGAGGCGTTGGAACTTGAAAGTTCCCCCTCCCGGCCCCCAGAACCGGCGATCAAAGGTTGTTTTTCGTCGTCATCGCCCAACCAACCACTTGTTTCCACCGAGGGCGCCACGGCCAAAAAAATAAAAATAAAAAAAATATGCACATATACCATCATCCAATCACAGCATTAATGGTTTTTTGGTGGTCTTTTTTTTTTTAATGTTTTCCTCTTGTTGCCTGCCGGTTCCCGCTCCCGTTTATTATTACTCCGTTCCATAAAGTAGCCTCTACACTCGCGACGTCGGCCCTTTACTCGGTCGCCACTGTGATAGCTGAGCAGTGTCACACACCCACCCCCCCGCCGAGCCTCGCGATTCGAAGAGGGGTGGGGCAGGCAAGGAGGCTGAGGAGAGAGGGTGTGTGTGTGTGTGTGTGTGTGTCTATGCACTTGTGTATGTGTCCCGTGTGACGCGGAAGCGGTATCCAGGTGGTCGGGAAGTGCCTGCAGGTCTGGCTGGATAAAGAAAAAGAGACAAGCAACTCTCGACGGCATGGAGGCTTGCTTGTTGGTTCCATGTTGCGTTTGTCCAAGGGTTCTGCATAGATTGCGGCGCTGTGAGAAGGAGGGTGGGAGTGGTGTTCAAGTGCGACCGGACGTTGTCCGTTGTCCACTGCTGTGCTATATTGTGCGCGTGGCGGCGGCGGCATTTAGCAACCCGACGGCCATCTGCTTGTGTCGCATGTCAAAAACATGTGCGTGTGTGTATGTGTATGTGAATCTAAAGCCACAGTCGGCCGTGTGCTCGACGTTACGTGTGCTTGTGTTGGGAGCACAGAACTATCTGCCTCTCTTCCTCTCCTCATTTTTTCCGTGTCACCATCAACTATTACAACCATCAACCCAGACCCGGCTACAGCTGCCCTATGGGATTTGGTCTCGAGGGCGATGTCACCAAGAATTCATGTCCTCCGATATTAATCGGGATACCCATCTATTGCTGTACTTCTGCTCCGTGGACATCCGAGAACGAAAGAAGAACAGCCCACCATAGATTACAACACACACACACACACGAGCACTGGGCAGGCATCTCCGGTCCAGTCTGGCCAGCCACTGCGGAGGTGTGTATGTGTCTTTGTAGGTGTCTGCGTTGTGTTGCACTGCATGTAAACAAAATAAAAAGATGAAAAAGAGATAGAATTTACGCCTGCTGCTGTGAGCCCCTGGAACCGATATGTTCCAACACACCCGGGTTGCACTCCCTGCCTGGCCACTTACGAACACACCCCCTCCACCAGCCGTGTTCCCAGTTTGCCCAGGCCTCGAGATGGACCATTATTGGTTTGCTGACCTCGCATGCATACGTTGAGAACTACTCAAGAGGGGACAAGTAAAAAGTTGTGACACCCATGACGTTTTGGTATGTCGACAACTGTACACAATGCAGCAGCGCGGTGATGTGTGCGATGATCCAGGTAAGAGAGAGAGAGAGGGAGAAAGAGAAAGAATTGGAGGGCCGCAGAGAGACGGAGAGGCGGGAAAGACAAAAACAAAGAGAGAGAGAAAGAAAAAGACACTGCATTGTGGCGTTTGACAAGTACGTAGTAACCGGCAACACGGAAAATTCGTGAAGGAGGACCAACGACAAGGACAACAGCTCAACCAGACATGAACGGACGCATCACCGTGGCTCATATCGCCGCGCGTTAAAAACCAGGAGACAGAATAACAAAACACTCTTTTCATTCCGCACCATTGATCACACAATTTGCTTTTACCGAGCCGGCCTGGACTTGCACCATCACACAAACAAGGCAGGTGAGTTCGTTGCCGTGTGAGATGACGACCTCCCCCCGCCCCCATCCCCCCTCTTCCCATTCATCGGCATGCCGAAAACGGTTTTTGTCGCATCTATAGCGCGCGCGCGCCGCCTGCACAAACTAGGCCATAATACAAACCAAGAGCTGAAGGGAAAGGGAAAGAAAAAGAAAAAAAAAGAGGCCCAGCCAGGCCCGGCCCCCTCCCCCCCCCCCATTCCTCCTTCCTCCCGGCCTGGCCACTGGGCAAGCATAACCGAGAGAGAGAGACACTTGGCATGGTCTGAGCGGGGAGAGAGCATGGCGTGGGTGGTGGTGCGTGGCGAGTCTCCAGTGGTGGATGGTCTGGTCTACGCAGCAGCAAGCGGCACATCGGCGCCGACGCACTGCGTTGGAGGCGCTGATGTGCAGCAGAAGCGAGTCCAATGGAGGCGGCAAGAGAGTGCCGACCCCAGACTTTTTAGAAAGAGGGCGGGAAGCGAGGGGGGAAGGGGGGGGGGGCCAGACCAGTCCCTTTCGTCTCGCTTGTAACCCTCCCTCACTTTGGAAGAGGAGGGGAGGGCACGGCACGGAGGAAAACCTGTGGGGGGGGGGGGGCTTACGAGCACTGGCTGGCTCGTTGGCACTGTAACATTGTAAGTAAGCAGAGAAAGAGGCACGGATGTTCAGTGGAACCAACACAGACATACATACATATAGTAGTACTATATTACCATAGTACAAATCCTCAAAAGCGCCATTCCAAATGGTTGCAACGGGGGAGGCACTGCATCAGCCCCCCCCCCCCCCCAAAAAAAAAAAAAAGGGCATCCCGAACCTGCAACACGTATTCGGGCCCTCGGCCAGCGACAGGATGGCGTGTGCAGTAGTAAAGAGGGGGGCGGCTAACCGTGCTGACATATACCACATCCCATATGCCTTCCTCTCTCCCTTTGAGCATGCATGAAATGACGAGGTGTTTGGGGTTTTTTTCCTTCTTCTTCTTCTTCTTTGGACTGCACGTACTTTACACGATATCGGGTCGCTGCCTGTGTTTCTTTTTCAGCTGCGATGTCAGACAGGCGCCCCCCCCCCCTCCCCCCAAGCTGTTGGGACTCTTTTTCTCTTCTCCACTTGAAAGGAATCCCCTCTTCACTGGCCCGAGGCTGTAGATGATTGGTATTAGGCATAGCGTCTGACGACTACTGGTGTAGGTAACATGATAGGGTGGCGGCGCCATGCATGCATGCATGCGTGAACGGGAGGGGGGACCGGGGGGGGGGTGTGAGTTCATGTGTGAGCAGTGTGTGAGAGAGAAATGGAGAGAGGGTGACAGTAGAAAAGAGGAAAAAAGTCACAAAAGGTGGTCGCCCGCATTCTGTTGTGCCTGCATGCATGCATCCTGCGGGTTGATGTGCAGGTGCGGGGTTGAGTGAGTAGTACTCTGATGAGCATACAGAGTGAGTGTGTGTGTGTGTGTATGTATGTACGTGTATGCATGTGAGCCTGGAAGAGGAGGAGGGGCGTGTATACAGAGAGAGAGAGAGAGAGAGGAATATGGCCACCACACCCTCCCCACCGGGAATTGCATGCAAAGTACAATCTATTGTATCATGGATTCTCGCTAGAGAATAGAGAATCCATGGTGATCTCTCTCTTTCGCTCGCTCGCTCGCTCTCTCTTCTCTCTCTCTCTCTCTTCTTCTAACCCTTCGTCATCTGCATGTCATACGTAGGATCCAGCCGAGGGCGTCGAGTCATGTGCAGCTAAGCAAGCCATGGTGTGGTATAAGTGTCGATGCTATGCTTGTAAGTGATTGTTGATATCCAGTTGGTCTCCTCCTGCATCCAATCGATCCTTTTTGGTTGGCGCAAAATCCTGAGTGAGGTTTAGATTGGGCTTGGCTTTGGCTTGTGTGTGTATGTGTGAGATTGAATAACCTGCATCCTCCACGTCTCATCTCATCTCGTCTCGGATGGTCTGTCTCGGGCGAGACCCGGATGTTTTTCTTCTTTCTGTTCTCTCCCTCTGATCGGATACACACACACACACAATCCACGTGCTCTGTTCAGCCGCTAAGCCAGCCATCAACCTTGACAGCGGCAAAACCCAGCCTATGAAGCAACGACCCTTTAGCCTGCGAACGCCGCAGTGGTTCGCCCCCCGCAGATATGCGATCCATGGTTCCATCCGCAAGAGGAGAGAGAGAGAGAGAGGTAGCCAGCAGGGCAGGCAGTGAGCCAGCCAGCCAGGAAAACGCCTCTCAATAGCCTGTCGATTGACTATACCCCAAGTTTGCTCTCTAGAAAGATTGACCCAGCTGCTCGATTGTTCTAGTGTATAGTGTGTACGTGATTGGAAGGAGTTGCGAGGAGCGAAGGGGGGGCGGGGGGCAAGTGGTTCCCTCTTTACACGCACACACACACACACACACACACACACACACATGGTGCGGCATGGACCATCATGGACAGACGATATTCATCCAGGAGAAGGTCTCACGCGTCCCAGGCCGCTGACAAGGCCATTCACAGCCCTGTCCCTTCCCAAGTCAAGCTGATACTCTTGGTGCCTGACCCTCGAGTGGGTGTAGGAGAGTTAAGAAAATGAATCCTTGAATATTGCTGGGTTGATGATACCAGACACCGGACATGATGCTCCTCCTCCTCCTGTTGCTGGTCTCTTGTTTGGTTGTTCGGCGAGTCATATCAAGCAGGCATCCTTGTGAGCCGCGACAATACCTGGGGTCAATATCCATCCAATATCGTGACCAGCGACTGCCTTTCTCTCTCTTTTTTCTGTGGCTCGGCAAGGAAGGGGAGGCCCAGTCCCCTCCGAGATTATACTGTACTAGCCATTTTCCCACCATGTGGGATTCCTTGTTACTTGCAGCATTAGCCCAAGGGAAGGGGAGGGAGAGTGTGTATGTTTGCTTATCCATCCCCAGGGTGGTGGTTTATTTTTCTGCTTTCTTTTGGGAACCAGTCAATCAGCCAGTCAGTCGGTCGGTCATGTGGTCAAGGGGTGGGAGGGGAAGGGGGGCGGGTGGAGATTGAGGGATCCGGAATAAGTGCTGATGGTCCAACGGGTATCGGGGGCTCGCTGCGTCGCGTGTAAATCATCTGACCACGGTTGATAACGTCCGAGCATCATCCCCAGGGAATTGAGATCACCACTCTTTTGCCTGCCGTGAATCATTCCATTCTTTTCTAGACTGGGGGGGGGGGGTGGTTGTTTGTGCCATGGCCGACATGGTCCCTCGCCAACCTCAGCCATACTAGCCAGGAGGAGAGATGGCATCTGGCTGCTCCAAGGCGCAGCGTTATCCTTGGTCGGGCGATGTTCTCATCACACATACACACATACACACACACACACACACACACACTATCATCACCATCGGATCATCATCATCATCATCTGCTGCTGTTGCTGTTGTTGCTGCCGCCGCCGCCGCCGTTGCTGTGTGACCCTGTGACCGACAGGAGTTGCAAGCCACGGTTCAATAAATTGTGCTTCCTCTTCTCCCAGACCGTGATCGTCCCCCTCCTTCCCCCTCCCCCCCGGCGTACCTCGTAAAACATAATCGCGGGGGGGCGCAGGGTGAGAGAGAAATATGACTGCTCAGAAATATACCCAGCATGAGCTTTGTCCTTTTCCATTCCAAAGTACGCTGAGGACGCCACATGTGCAAAAGGGGGGGGGGGGTGGAAAGAATCCCATGCGCAACTTAGCTCAACTCTGTCAACTTCTGAGCATCTTCATCCTACTCGAAGAGGGCGTTGAAAAGAACACTGGGGGTGTGGTGTTTGTCCTACCTCTTCCCCTCCTTCCCGCCCGCTAGTGTAAAACGTGTGTATCCAATGCATACATTGTACAATGTAGAAGAAAGTGTCTCCCCCCCACCCCCTTCCTCCTTCCTCTCCCCCTCCCCGTAGGGCGACGGTGAGGTAATCCGATCTGGCATAGTGGGCAGGAGCCAAGGGGCGTTGTAGGTAAGCGCTTGCGAGACCCAGTGAGTGAGTGAGTGAGTGTGTTCTTCCCCAGTAGGGAAAGAACGTACCCCCCCTCCCCCTTCCTTCCCCTCTGGATTGAAATGCTCAGCCGCAGGAGGAATAGCACACCTTGTTAAGTCTCAGCCAATAGACCCCCCCAAAGTCTCGAGCTTGAAAGGCCTGCTCATACGCCCGGGGGAAGAAAAAAAGAAAAGAAAAGACATATGGCTGTCAGTTTTGGACGGGGAAATACCACCAAAGGCTGGCTGTTAGGGCCCCAGCAATTGATGATGTGTGTGGCCCTCAAATGCCGAGGCGAGAAGAATACCTTCAGAATGGTGGTCAATGTATCAGATTCTCCCTCCTCCTGCTCATCTGGTTCCCCATCGTAAGCACTATCGCCTTGGCTCAGGCACGGGCCCCCTTCTTCCCTCACAACAATAAAGACAAGGACAATCAACAAAAGGGTTCTCGTTGTTGCAACGACACCCCCCCCCCCCCTTTGTGTGTGAATCGAAGACAAAGGCAACACGTATTTTGGGGAGTGGATTGCGCGTGGGGGTTCCTGATCGAGGGGGAAGGGGAGAGGGGGAGGGAAGCTCAGCCGCTGTGGAGACGCAAAAGAAAGCAATGGATGTTCTGTTCGAATTGGGTTTATCTGTGATCGTCGGCACCTTCAGCTCCGAGTTTGTATCAGCTTCCCGTATTGGGGAAAAAAACAACGAGGCACAAGCGAGCCGAGCGGGCTTATCGTGGGGTTTGGGACGGCCTCCCACTCAGAGTGTCCAAGTCAAGTCAATCAGCTGCCACCAGAAGGGAGGGGGGGGGAGGGTACTACGATCAGCTAGCCACTACCCATACCTTAGTACACTATGGTAGCCTGGAGGGGAAAAGAAAAAGAAAGAAAAAATGCGGATTTGAGACCTGAGGCCACGAGTTCCTCTCGAGAGGAAAGCTCCCTCTTGCTGAGCCGGCCATCGCGGGGGGGGGGGGTGGAATTTCAGGGGCTCCCCATCTGCTTCGGCTCTGATATCGCAAGCATCGACCGTAGAGAAAGGACCTCGTCTCATCTCCTCAGAGAAAAAAAAAGGCATCTTCCGTATCTTCCATGTATAGTGACCCATATCAAATGAGCGAACAAAATGCCCTCCCCCCCTCTTCCCCCCTGGAAAGATAATAGATGCCCTCGTGAAGAAAAAACCTTGTCCCCCCCCCCCTTCCCAAATAAAAAAACGGGAACCATACTATAACTATAGTAGTAGATCAGCCGCGCTTGGGGCACAGACGCGAAGGGAGAAGAGAGCACCTCTTCTACTTTAATTTTACCCCAGGCCTATCCCTACTAGCGTGGGGAACAAGAGATGGCTCGCGCTGTTGTAACTGGTCTCTTCACGATGCCGGGCGGGTTGATCTCTCTTTCTGTCTGGGTGGATGACGAAGTTTGACTTCTTCCCAAGAGATATTCAATCTCCCCTTTCCTCGTGGGGTGGCCAGGGTGGAGTGCACATGCTTATCTTTTTTTTTTTTTGAGAGAGAGAGAAAGTTGCTGATCGCTGGACCCGATAGACTGGATTCAATACACTCAACTCTGAGGGAGCCACGGGAACGAGTGAGAAGTGGAGTGCCTCTGATAAATATCCGCAGGAGAAATCCTTGGAAGCAAGCGTTGATTCATCCAGGACTCTACTCAGATTTTGGCAAAGGTAAATTATCATACTAAGTACATCACCTGGGCGCTTGCAGCGGCACAGTCGTCCTTGTCGTCGTCGTCGCCGTCGCCGCCGCCGCCGCCGTCCCTGACCTAGACGATACCCGACCACTTTTTTTGATACTAAAGCAAGCAATCGAGGCTAAACAGGAAACCCTGTTGATCTGACTTTGATTCCACAAAGGTCCCTGCGTCCATGTGATGAAAAAAGGATCCTCTCCAGTGGGGTGCGTTCGTCGTCCTGCTGCCAAGTTTTGACAGCCCCGGAGCGAGATGTTGCCGTAATGACCACAGTTGCTTCGTTTTTTTTCTTTGGACGGAACAAGCTCCGCCACCATGTGTACCTGTAGAAAATGCGTTCCAGAGAGGAGAAGAAAAAGGGGCCGTGATTGCGCGAGCACAAGCACCGGCGGGCTGATCTTTGACCTGTTCTTTTTTTTCTTTTTCTTTCACGACATGCCATTCATCAAGCCTCGGCTCGCTGGAACATTTTCCCGAGATCGGATCAGCCAGATCAGCATTCCACCGATCGCCAAACACTTTTGTTACAGCCGGGCCCTGCCGCACGAGACAAAAATAACCATACAAGAGAGAGAGAGAGAGAGAGAGAGAGAGAGGAGGAGGACGAAGGAAAAAACAAATCAATTGACTAGACACACACCCTCCTCGTCCTCCTTCTTGATGAGATCTTGCCACTGCTTAGCTTGTTCGGTTAGGCGGGGGGGGGGGGAGAATCTTCGAACAGGCTAGAGCATCAGCCCTGTGGTGTGGCTTTGGGCGAGACGTGAGAAGAAAGGAAAATTTTTTCTCTCTCTCCCCTTCTTCTTTGCAGAGAGGGGAGAGATACAGTAACAAAACACACAAGAAAATCCTGGCGGCCGACGTAGCAGGACCAGGGCCAAGGGCATGCCTGGCTTGATGAGACGAGACCGAAAGAGAGACCTTGACAGGCCTGATGGCCGATCACACCGGAAATAGACGCTCCTCTGAAGGGCCAAGCGGCCTTTCCTGGAGGGAAGGGAGGGGGGAGAGGGAGAGAAGAGAAGAAAAAAAAAGGCCCAGCCCAGCCCAGCCGCCAGGATTGCAAGGACAGGGCCAGGGACTTGGACTGGACTGGAGCCGATGATGACGATGACCTCAGCATGCAAGGCACCCTGTGAAAAAGGGAGGGGAAGGGGAGGGGGTACGTGGTGCAAAAGAAATCCTGCCGGGCCTGACGGTAGCACGAAGGTAAGGGGAAGTAGAAATTCTCCGCGGCGCCCTTCCCTTGCTGACGATAACATCTTGTGTCTGTGGGCCCAATTCAGAGTGATTTGTGGTTTTTTTTTTTTTTTTTTTTTTTTTTTGGTTGTTGTCGCAGACATAATTCGTGCTGCCATAGTACTGTATGTAGTTTGCGTCTACCAAGATTCAGTGTAATGTTTGTCAAAAAGTCCGTCCCAGTGTGATTTGTCAAATCTCGGCTTGCCTACAACCTTTTTCTTTTCTTTTCTTTTCTTTTCTTCTCCTCCCTGGTTTGTTGCAGTCAGCCTTGTCCTAGGGTGCGCGCGCGGGAGGGGACGCTCTCTGGCTCACTACGGTCTCTCAGTCGGAACACCTTATGATTTAGGACTTGGTCCGTCAACCCCGCGGCTCTGGAACAAAAGCCGTGGCGTTTAGTTTCTGTTATTGTACTACTGCTTGCTGGGGTCACATACTGCCTGACCTACAGGCGATATCCTCCTCCTCCTCCTCCTCCTCCTCCTCCTCCTTGTTCAAATAATAGTACTTGAACGACCCAGGCGAGTCCTTCAACCCTTGGCGCTCTAACCCTCTTGGTGGGCGTGGGCCGTTCAAATTTATGAACCATTCATGGGCTCGGGATCGAGACCGTTCGACGATATCATGAAAACCTGGACGATTACACCGGATGTCGCTTGCTGCTGCTATACCCGCTTTGCAATATCACAAAATGTATGAGTACAAGTTTTAATCTGGCCAGTCCAGGGTTTACGGATTGCGTTCGTGCGGCCCTTTGGTCAAGTCCACATTTTCCCCTCCTTCATCCTGGTGGACATCCAGCTTAGCTGCCCAGGTGGCCATACCCTGGGACGGTTCCTAGTCTCCAAGACTGCCGCCGGGGCCTCTCTCTCTCTCTCTCTCTCTCTCCCCCGATGCTAAACGACATACACATACCGTTCGTGTAGAGTTTTGCCTGCCACAAAGTTCACTCTCACGCTGCAGCAGGATGAGGGCCAGCAACAGCAGCAGCTACGGGGCACGGCTGATGAATGACGAGTCGCCATCCATCCAATCTCTCCCCATCCTCCCCCTGTCCTTATCCTCCTCCCTCAGCCGATGCTGCAGAGAGAGAGAGAGAGAGAGAGAGGACGACATAAACACACAACCATGGTAAAATCTGTGGAACCCGCAGACACTCCCAAAAAAAAAAAAGGGAATCCGATAGAAGATCTGCTCGACGCTCGGCATACGGCAGGAAAGGAAAGGAAAAAAAAAAGGTCATCACAGCGAACCACCCGCGTCGGCTTCCGTACAAAAAAAGCGGGTCTGCGATCCGCCGATCACCCCCGGCAGTGCCCGTTTTCTAGCGGCCGGCTTGAGACGGCAGGACGGCTTAGACGAGAGGAGAAATGACAATTACAGGTTAAGTCGAGAAATCGCTGTTATGGCTGCCGTATTTGGCTGGCGTGTGTCGCCATTTTCGGGGGCCTCGACAGCGAGCGGCGCTGTCACTGCCAGGTACTTAGTACCTCCCACCGCCTGCTTGAGAATTACCGCCCCCACCATGCCCCCCGGCTCCAACAGCGTTTTACTTCTGTCATTTTATTTTCCAAAAATATTCAAATCCATAATCCACTTCGACCTGGTATCTATTTCTGTCCCCCTCCCCCCTCTCCGCGCGATACAAAATGGCGGCTCTCGCACCTTTGTCGCCCTCGGCTCGTACGATTTTCCCGCTAGAGTTGAAAGCCCTTAGCACTTAAGCATTATTCTCATGGCACCATGTCGTCCCTCACAACCGCTCGCAAAAGACGGCCAGCGTCATCATGCGGATTTCATCGAACGCTTTACGCAGCGACAAACCGCGACGCGGATTGCGAAACGACCAGAAACCCTTACGGCTGCACAGCATGCAGCCCTCCGCGAGCAGCTTAAGGACGTTCATTTTCTCATCCCTGAATATGCCGACAATACGAAGATCAACATTGCTGGCATGCTGCGAAAATGGAAAACGTAAGTAAATAAGCCGCTTCCCTCCTATTCCATCAGCAGTGTCGCTAACTAGCGTGGAGATACTGCGAATCCGTCAAGCTTACGGGCCACTGGCGAGATGTGATGAAGGAAGCAGACCGAGCGATGGCGATGGATTTCCTCTACTATCTGTGTGAAACATACAGGATCAAGTCGTGGGGCACATCATGGGAATATTTTCGCCAGTACAAGCAGCTGTATGCCAGTGTTACCGGTCATTATATGGACAGGAACGATAGTAAAGAGATTCTCAAGGTATTCCTCCAGGCGTCTATATACTACCATGGTTGCTGACCGTCCTTGCAAGTGGCATGATGCCGTCTTGGTCGCACATTTTGGCCTGATAGCACCTAACAGCGGTGGAAAGGACGTCGCTGACTCGGGCGATTTGCTGGCCCTCCTGACCTTTAATATTGCGTACGACACAGGCATCTTCTCTGGAGCGAAGCATCGCATACAACTAGCGGGGTGCTACCTCGGTCTTGCCTTCACGGGAGCGCGACCGGCCGAGTTTGTGGACGGCGAGAGAAAGAGCGGCAAGGATAGGTGTCTAGAGGAGCTCTTCCCGCGGAGAGCCATGGGGGCTTCTGGCGAAGATAAAGAAAAGGCTCCCGATGAGAATTCTGGGCTGCTTGAAGAGCTACTCGCACAAGAGCATATTATTCGTGGACGTCCAAAAGCGCTCTGTTACGAAGATATCCTACTGATGGTCGTACGCCATCCGGACACCGGCGAGGACGTCTTAGCGATGTCTATCAAGTTCATATACCACAAAGGGGCAGACAATAAGCCAAAGCCGTGAGTAGTCACCGGGTCTTTTTGGCAACCTTGGATCTGATAATCTACCCTTCAGGACTATCTTCTTCTTTACCCCTACCAGAAAGTTGATCTTTTGTCTTATCAGCGTCATCGTCAGCCTAGCAGTGCACGATAATGCATTCGCTGCGTCGAATTTAATCAGTGCCAGACAAGTCTTTCAGGTTAAGAACCAAGGACCAGTCAAGTGCACTCCATTACGCTGGAAGGATGAATGGCTCAAGCGGCCTGTTTTCCGCCGATGCGACGACTCCTTTTTAAAGGATGAACCGGACGATTCTGTCGCCTCAAAATACCAACCCCTTCAATACCACAAGCTAAGAGATGATATGGCGCGACAATCGCTAGATAGTGGTTGTGAGAAAGCGATTGAACCGAAAGCCTGGCGCAGGGGAGCAGCAAACTCGGCCAACGGTATGTTATTCCTATGCCGTGAGGGAGACTCTTATTCTAACAGCATATAGGCCACGCTTCTGATGCTGTCCGCGACCAGATGATGCGCCACGATCCGAAGTGGGCCACGTTCAACAGTGCATATATCAACGAGAAGGTCCAGTTCCACCTTCAGAACGCATTCCTGGACGAGCCGACCGAAGATAGCCTGATCGGAATGCTCTCACATATAGGCCTTATGCGTGACCCCCGTGCGAGCAAGGATATGGTCCCTGATGAGGTCTGGGAGAATATGCCACCCGATCCGGAGATCATCAAGTTAGAGGCTGAGAGGGCACAACTCAAAGGCGGCCAATACCGGATCAAAGGGACAAAGAACGAGGAACGGATTCGAGAACTTACCAGGTTAATCGCGACCAAGAAGGCGCAGCGCGACAAGACCATCCGGCGAGAATACCGGGCGCATCATTTCCACAACCGTCCGACCTGGGATATTGAGAGACAGGCAAACGGGGGAGAGGAGGAAGTGTACGTCGAACCGACTTTTGACCTGCCCATACCCGAGCATGCTCAGCTCGCCAAGATCCTCTGCAACCAGCCGGACGACCTGAGCCCCTCAGAGCTGCTCGAACACCGCATCCAGGCAGTCGAGAGTATGACCCGCCTATGTGGTAAAAGAGAGATTGCAAAGCCAAAACGCATCCCACACAAGGCACCGGCTGATATTATGGTAAAAGAAGAGTCTCCCGGGCCAGACCCCTTCCCGCTGGTAATGCATAAGAAGCAATGCCCGCGCTGTATTGGAAACGAAAACCTGTCCTATGATAAAAGGATATTCACCTACAGTCGAATTTCAGTAATGTGGGACCATTTCGATGCGAAGCATGCCAAGCAGCTAAGCAGTGCACAGAGACTGACTTGCACTCATCCAAAGTGCGGAAATAAGGCATTCGAGAACTTGTGCCATTTCAAAAACCATGTAGATTCGGTTCACCGTGTTAGTCTGCGGGCCTAAGTATATTATATTATGAGGTTTACTTCTTGTTCCAGCTAGAATGCTACAGATGAAATTGATTATTTTCTAACAAACGTAACAGCTCTGCATTTCGTCTTTGCATAGTATCGAAGATTCTAGAATATATGGACTGGAAGAAAAAAAAAAAGGGCGATTCAAAGAAATCGTTCCAATGTTTGTATAGAGATTTGAACCAGTAAAATCTAATCTCAAGTGCTGAACCATTTTGCCAATATTGAGGGTTGAGAGGCAGGCGCCACTCTCTGCATCCCAGATCTTGACAGTCTGGTCCGCTGATCCTGAAGCTATACGCTACTGTCGGGCGAGAAAGCGACAAAATTAACTAAATTGCTATAGTGTTCGAGCATCGAGATAAACTCCTCAATATTATCGAGATTCATGTTGCCCTCTATAACTAGGAGATGAAGAAGTTCCAGCTGCAACAAAATAAGCGGTTGCGTACTCAGCAGAACATCTAGAGGGTGAAGCTATATCCAGAAGACCATGCCGCCCGAAACTAATTAAAAGCAAGCAGCACATGTGAGTAGAATCATTCCTATATGCAGCCATTCCTCTGCAAAGACACTGAACCAGGTCTGGAACGTAGGTTATCTGCATCCCTGTGTTGTGCCTGTGTTTGTAACTAGTGTGCATTGCCTTCCAGCTGGTAGACTTGCCTCTAGTACGACGCAGATGCCGATCGGCACAGCCTGCAGGCCGCTGCTTATTGCTTCCTTGACTGAGAGGACAGCTTTGATCTCAGAGCCCGCCTCTCGTAGCTATAATAGGCTCCGATAGCTTTGTCAAAATCTGGACAACTTGATGAGCAAAGATACAGACAGCGAAGCCGCTACCTTCCCATGATCGCCCTAGGTATAACCAGGCCAATAACGCAGCCGGTAGAAATGCAGCGAAAGGCGAGGTACTGGGTATACCAAGGTCACTGCTTCGTAGAGATTGAATTCCTCCTAGCTATTGAAGACAGCCTTAGTAATATTAGAGAATGCACCATCTCGAGGTGGTTATTAGTATCTTAGTACACGAAAGAGCTTGGTATAACCTGCACGTTGAATGGGATTACCACAGCAACAGTCTCGAGCAGAGTTACTTCCGGCTCCGACAAAAGCTATCTAGCAATTGGGAAAAAAGACGAAAACAGAAGGCGGTAAGCTAAAAGCAAGTAGGCCAGGAAAAGAATAAGGAAGGCGGTAAGCTAGAAGCATGTAAGCTAAAATTTTGAAAAGGAAGGCGGTAAGCTAGAAACACGTAAGCTAGAAATATAAAAGGAAGGCGGTCTAAGAGCATAACAGAAGCGCCTGGGTTAGGGTTAGAGTATCAACTATTTTAAATCAAAGGGGAATGAATAATGCTACTACAGGATAGTTTGAGGCTCTAGAAATTGAAGGACAAGCATCGACTATCTAATTATTCTGCGAATATAAAAGTACATGCGTTGTCTCTTTATAAACTGTTGATATTCTATTTCCCCCCCTCTACTTGACTTTGCGGGTGTAATAGGTATTCATGGTTTCTTTGACGGATATTGATAGTATTCCTTATGTCGCTCGAGTACTTGTGTAGCTGTTTCACTCGGATTATCCTTGTCCGACGATCAGTTACCCCACCTTCAAGCACTATGCTTGCCCAAACCACCTTCCTGCCTCCGCATGATCGGAAATATTAGCTGTGATTCATCCACAGTAAACTGGGCTGAGGCTATCTAGGGAAAGGCTGCTGGCTGGAAGGGCCATGCACGGCCCAGGGCCAGTGACTCACTGGCCTTCGCACAGTAAACCTTTTGTTATAGGTTGACAGCGGAGAAGGAAGATGAATCATAATATGCAGGAAGTCTGTTGGTTGCTAGCGCATACAGGCCTGCGAGTTGGCCACGAAAGTGAACTTTCTTGGTTAAGAGGTCCGCACACTACCCTATCATCAAGCCCCCCTCCCCCTGGCTGATCGAGATCTAGGTCGAGCAGCTACAGGGTTTCTTGAACAGCACCTTCATGTCTTCCGACATGCAGAGAGGAAAACCACCCCTTTCTATCTGAGACCCCTGCTTGATGCTAGATTCGTCTTTTTAATGGTGGAGAATAATGCTAATTCGAGTCGAGGATGAAACTGAAAGTTTTCGTGGTACTAAATTGGTGATTCGATTTCTTCAGCGCCAGCATAAACCCTGTGTTAAGACCCATCCAACATATAGCACAGAACGGGTCACACGGAACAATCGGAACGCGAACCTAGCGCTTATGTAACCCAGGATTAGGGTTACAGCCACAGCCAAATCCAGAGGGATAGCTCAGGACATATGTCTGATTGGCAGTAGGGGCGATGTTCCTCAGCGTCTATCTTTGCCGGCGACCCCCTTTCCATCTCGGCAGTTGCTTGATTGGCTAAGATACGGGAGAATGTGCTGACATCCCCCCTGAGTTCAAAATCCGGCGGGCAAATGTATCATCTCGGAACCACGTTTTCATGTTATGTTTTGCTTCTGCAGTATAGCTTGTTATAGGTCCGTAATCATTTCAGCTGCCGTAATAGGCATTACGTCCGTGGCTTGGCGCGGTTCTTGGATGCAAGCTATGCTTTCTAATACCTTACACCTACGACACTAATGCAGCCATGCCAGGGAGCTACGCAGCTACTCGGGAGCAAGTATATATTCAACCTATTTACTTCCTTTTTGTTCTTCTCTCTGCTCCCCTCAAACGTCATCATCCCTTATTCTTGAACTTGCATTCATCGCGGCGAAGCAGCCAGTGAACAATCAGGCCCGCATATATGTCGACGGATACACTCGCTTTCCCATACTCTATTGGTCCCTTGTGTCCAACACCGATGGGCACTATAGACAATACTAATGCCAACACCAATACTAACGCCATCATTGCTACTAGCATGAAAAAAGCATCCAGCACTGATCAGAACCATGAACTGGCGCATGGCGGCTCGACAGACGCGGCCTTCAGCGGCGGAGGGCTGGATCTTACCACCATTACCATCACCAGATCAGAGTCAAAAAACTCGAGGCTTGTCGCTCTTCAGTGCGAGCTGCTCAGTGCCATCGCAAGCTACCTGTCCACAGTCGACTTCAACTCCCTACGCACAACGTGCAGGCACCTCGAGAGCAAGATCTTTCCTTATGCAAGTTCCCCCTTCCCCTTCGCCTCTTCAAAGAGAGGATTATTGGCATTTGTCTATATGCATGGGTGTGTGAGCGGGGGGGCGAGTTGCTTCTGCTTGCTAGAGCAGGAGAGTGGTGGGATCCTCCTTCCTGCCCCTAAGGGTTACCACCTGCTGACATAACAATGACTGGGCAGTGGGTAAATTGTTTTTTCAAGAAGAAACAATTCAGTATGTTCACTCGCCTAAGCCTTCCCCTAATGCCCTAACTGATCGATTGTCTAACTAATGCCTCCCCTTCTTTTTTTTCTGTAAAGTGATTTCCGAGTTCAGCCTGCAAGCATTATCAGCCATCTCTCGACATAAAACCCTATCTAAACATCTCAAGCACCTTATCATTGGCCTGGATGAGTTCAAAGCTATCATACTAAAGGACGCAATCACCCAGGAGGACAATCAGCAGTATCAGGCCGCCATCTGCTCTCAGGAGAGGCTCCTTGATACAGACGCAGCAGTTGAGATTCTGGCCGAGGCCCTGGCCAACTTTCCCAACCTCGAGAAAATCGATATTTGCGACTTCAATTCGCCCATCTGCGACCCGGACCCTCAGAATATGATGGCCGAGTGTAGGAGCTACGGCTCATCCGAAGTTCGAAGGTGGCAGTCTAAGAGTTCCCGCGACTACAACTTGCTCCCCCACTTTGGGACGCTCGCGGAGAATGCCTTCGCCACCCGCGTCTTCAAGGTGGTGCTTAGGGCCGCTGGAAATAGCAGCAGCTGTAGCGTCCAGAGCCTTGAGATCCTGCTCAGGAACAGCTGTAGCGCTCTTAGCGATACTGCATTTGCGCTCGCCCCTGAACTGACCGGTAGGCTATCTGATGTCCTCTATAGCCTGACCCGGCTGCATCTCCACCTGCGCCTTGATAAGGTAAGTATTTAGCAGCGCTTGGAATCGGCTAAGCCGGACTATGCTAAGGCCTTCTAGGACCCCTCGACGACCAACCTCCGTCGCTTCCTAGCCTCGACGCCCAATATAACCTGGCTAAGACTTAATTTCGTTCATAACTGCCTGCCTAGCGAGCTCCAAATAGCGTCTCGATTTCTGGAATGGCTAGCTCTTGAGCCAGATCAAGTTCCTGATAATAAGGATAGCCCAGGCTGGAGCGATGCTAACCCAGCGCCGGTCGCGATGCCGCTGCAGCAGCTACTCATTGATAACATCCAGTGGTTGGAGATCCTGACATCTATTAGTAGAAAGTTCAGCAACCTTGAGCAGCTCGACTTGGAATTCACCTCCATGTCTTCCACGAATACATTTTCCAACAACTTTAACAAGCTGCTATCCAGTGCGCCTAAGATCAGGCGTCTAGTTTGCAAGGCGTTGATATCGACTATAGTTGTGGAAATGAGGTATCTGTCGGGGAAAATCCCTAACCCTGACCTTTCTCCTATATAAAACAGCATATTCTATGCTCTCTTCTCTTCATCTTTCCTTAGATAGTCAATCCAATCCATTCTTTCAATGCTCACAGGAGTCATCGTTTCCTCCTTAGTATCCTTACTGAGGATGCTTCGTCGCGTCTAGCGAGTATAGCTGGAAGAATTTAATTAATTTGACGGGAATATTGCATTATTTAGCTAGTAATTGAACCAAGGAATTCAAGTGGACTGCATGACTCTGATTTTTTTTTAACGAGAAATTCCGAAGGTTAATATTAGAACATGTACTGTCTGACCCCCTGTAATGATCGGTGGTGAAAGGTGCCACTGTACTACATAGATCAAAAGATCAGCAGATATTCGAACTCGCTGTTCGAATATTCCTTCCAACCGTACATATAGTTTATGCCTGGACCACGGGTCATAACACCCCCCCTTGCCGGACACCCGTACCCGCCGGACACCAAATTGAGGACAGCGCCATACAAATATCAACATCCTCACTTACACACATTTCCCTCAATATTGAAGCTATTCAGATAGTTTTTTGATAGATAAATAGTCCTTTGAATGGAAAATCTATTGATATAATTATATTTGTGGTTAGACGCCTTATGACGCAATTCTGGTGATGCCGGAAGCTAATATCTGTTCCTTCCTGTCTTGATAACTGTGATCTTTTTTCTTCAACACTCTTCCACCTTAAGCCAGCCACGATGCCTTCTCACGCCTGGAATGAGGAGAATATGGCTGATGCCCTCTTTGATATTATAGATAACCACTTGTCTTTGCGGAAATCAGCTAAAAAGCACGGAATTCCCCCTCAAACGCTCTCAGACCGGCTGCATGGAGGATCCTCAGTTCAAGAAGTAAAGCAACCTCAACAACGCCTTTCTACGACTGAGGAAGAGAAGATATCGAGATGGATTATCAAGCGGGAAAGCCTAGGATATGCTCCATCAGCTTCTGCTGTGCGTGGCGTTGTTGCGGCCCTCCTCAAACAGAAGGGAGATCTGAATGCCCTCGGCCGCAAGTGGATAGAGGGCTTCAAGAAGAGAAATCCTGATATTCGCCATAAAATAGGCACTCGTCAGGAAACCACCGGATACGATGCCTTCACCCCGAAAGCTATCAACTAGTATTTCGATATTCGCGAGAAGGAATATGGGTGGATTGAGCCACAGCTTACAGTGAATATAGATGAGGGTGGCATTATGACTGGATATAGTAAATTTATAGGGAATCCTCATCTTTAAGCTCTTAAACTAATATTTTTGCTAGGCCTGAACTCGCTGGTCCTTGGCTCCTCTGAAAAAAAGAAGGCATTCCTCAAAAGTAACCAGGACAGAAGCTGGGTTACTCTCATTGAGAGCTGTACAGCCACAGGCCAGCTTCTCGACCCAGGCATTATCTTCAAGGGCAAAGATCTTCAAAAACAGTGGTTTTCTGAAGATATGAAGCAGTCTGTGCCAACCTGGCGTGTGATTACGAGTCCAAATGGCTGGATAAGCAATGAAATCGCGGTAGCATAGCTTGAGGATGTTTTTCTCCCTCAGATGAACAATCTCCGTGAGAATGATCTAGCTCGGGCTATTCTCCTTATCCTAGATGGCCATAATAGCCATACATCAGTAAGTTGAAGCCTTTTAAGCCTCAAGGAGGTATTTCTTGAGGATAAAGTGCTGATATAAAATAGCCGGAGTTTATGGCTTCTTGCTACTTGAATAACGTTTTCCTTTGCTTTCTCCCCGCACATACCTCCCACGGCCTCCAGCCACTGGATAACGGCATATTTGCTGTATTGAAAGCAGCCTATCGGAAAGAACTTCAAAAGTTGCAAGATCTCACAGACTCAGCCCCTGTTAACAAGATCAACTTTCTACGGTGTCTTATCACAGCTAGGGCAGCAATTACTCCTAAGGTAGTAAAAGGAGGATGGAGACATAGTGGCAACTATCCTATCAACCGGCAGAAAGCCCTATCTCATGAGGAAATCCAGGAGGACAAGCAAAAACGAGGAGCAGACGAGCTGGAGGAGGATGAGAAGAATGAGCCCATTTCCTATGGGTTTATCACTGCTATAGGCCGAGACCGAAGCTACAACGAACGCAGCAAGCTAAGAAGGGTTGCAAATCACCTTGAAGACCTTCAGGCTGAGGTTATCTTGCTCCGACAGCAAAATGCCGCCCTCAAGGCCCAGAACGAGGCCATTTCGAAGACCCGGAAGCGTAAGAAGATACCCAACCCTAACAAACGCTTTATGACCATTTCAGAGGCCCTTGCGGCTGGAGAAGAGGTCAACACAGCCCAGGAAGAGGAAGATTTGCCTGCTGAGGATATTGTGGAGGTTCAAGACGAGGTTGACGAGGAGGACGAGGAGGACGATAATGCAGACATTCCACGTGAGGATTCACCACCAGTTCGTACATCTTCTGGGCGGGCTAGCCGTATGCCAACTAGATATTTGGAATGAGGAAATTTAGGCCAATTTGATGGTATATGTATTATTATTATACGATTTGAATTGAATTATTTCTATGTGTTTAAAAATATGGCAATTGTGTGAGGCATTTCGCATTTTAGTGTCCGGCGGGTACGGGTGTCCGGCAAGGGGGGGTCAGACAGTAGTCGACAGTGCACTAGATGGTCCTGCGTGCGGGCCTGACCGCATTTGCAGTACAGTTCGGCCCCCTCGTGGTGGAATGCCTCGTGGTACCACTTATAGTCTCCGTGCCCCGTCCTCGTAGCCAGAAAACGGTGAAGAGTTCGTCGGTCCAGGCCTAGTTCGGCTGGACATATATTCCTCGGCTCGAGCTGCCAGGCCCTATACCACTTGGAAAGGCCTGCCTTGGTACGTGCCCAGTCTGCGTCTCGGAAGGCCTCAAGCGCTGCTCGACAGTGGCTCTTGAGCCCTGAGATCATGGGCCTAGTCCTGCGATCCATCGGTTTAGTCTATGCTGCTTTTGCAAGCTAATCAGCCAGTTTATTGCCTAGGATGCCCAGATGCCCTAGAGACCACCTAACTATGGTAGATGCCAGCCTTGTATTTTACCCTATCCTGAAAGGAAAGGAAGGCCCACTGTGAGGAGTCACCCGGGCAGCCTTGAAGCCCTGTGATCACCGATATATTATCTAGGCAGATAGTAATCAAGTCTCGAACCCTGGCCACATTTGAGGCCGCCTTAAGCCCTCGCCAGGCTCCTATAGCCTTAGCATCGTATACTGCTGCCGTAGAGTGAAGGGCGCCTGAGCCCTGCTTAAGAAGCGTTTGTCGAGGCTCTCTGTAGTAGATAGCATAGCTGTAGCCCACGCTATCAGTGCCCTTTGAGCTGTCTGAAAAGACTGTGAGAGCGTTTTCCTTCTGGCTCTTTAGCCAGACGCGGAAAGCCTTCGCTGCAATGCCCTTAGGCTGCCCTCCAGTCGGGTCCGCTCCAGAGCCCGGCCGAAAAGAGGGTCGGACTAGAGAAAGCCGGTCCGGGGCGTACTGAACAGAAGCGGCAGCCGCTGCCAGCTTCGAGTACGGGGGCAATAGGCCGGCTTCAGGGTTTCCTCTGCGCCACCTTGGCGCTGCGCGGACGACGATCGGGTTGCCCTCGTCTGCTGTCAGTGCTCTTCTAGCCAGGCGAAGGCGCACGTCCTCCAGCGCCACCTCTGCCGAGGGCAGGCCAGCATCCCTGCATAAAGTGCGGTTTGGTGTGGTTCTCCAGACACGGAGAATAGCTCGTGCCGCTGTATTGAGCACCTTCTGGACCTCCTGTATCCTCGTGCCGATCTTATTGCGTACCACCTGTCCGTTGGCCAAGACTTTCGTGCGCCCGCTATACCAAACCTCTGCTCCGTAAAGAAGGGATGGAAGGACGCAGGTAGTTAGTTACAGCCTTTCGGACTGCAGACGGGGTGATGCCTCGTACCGTATTCGAGAGGCTGCGCAGGTGGCCAGCCATTCGTGCTGCTTGTGCACATCTCTCTTGAACATGCCTGCGGTAGGTAAGGCGTCTATCGAAATAGACCCCCAGCCACCGAAGAGCAGGCTGAGTGCAGCGATTATTGCTCAGCACTCGTGGGACTGGCCGAATCGTGAGCTGAGAGTTCACCCTGACAGGGGGGTTCTGTGCCTTATACTTCCGCGAGAAATGCAGTAGCTCGCACTTCTCCGGGGCAAAAAAGACCTTGTTCTTGTTGCCCCAGCGCAGAACGTTCCGTATATCCTGCGCTAGCCGGCGGCAGTTGCTCTGAAGAGGCCCGGTCCTTAGGAGGCAGAGGTTGTCTGCGTACCCAAAGCGCAGCGTTCTATCCCGGTTGAACAGCTCTGTTAGATAGAGGATAAAGAGAACAGGAGACCATGGCGAGCCCTGAGGCGTGCCACACTGTACTGGTTGCAGAGGGCCAACCTGGCCTTCTATCCGAACACGTATTGAGCGGCCTGTGAGGAAGGCTTGCACTAGGCGCAGCACCTGGAAAGGCCAGCCCTGAGCACGGAGCCGAACAAGAAATCGGTTCTTTAGCAGGGCATCAAAAGCTCCTTGGACATCCATAGTAACCATCGAGGCTTCTGTGTGCCTTGCCAGCGCTTTTTCCACCTCATGTGCGAATGCTGAGACGATATCGGTTACAGACCGCTTTGGAAGAGCTCCAATCTGCTGAGGGCTGATCAGATTGCTGTCCAACGCTGTCCACGCCATCCTGCTAGCCATCAGGCGCTCCAGCCCTTTGGACAGGCAAGAGATAAGGGCGATGGGTCGCTAGGACCTTGGGGAAGATAGGTCCTTTCTTCCTGGCTTGGGAATCATTACCACCTCAGCTGCTTTCCAGGTGCTTGGAAAATATCCAAGCCGAAGGCATGCGTTAAAGAGACCCAGGATCTTTTCCCCTATTTTTGGCCAGCACGCTTTGAGCTCGCGAACTGTAGTTCGGTCGATGCCTGGCGATGTGCTCAGAAGAAGGGTGCAGGGCATAGCCTGTCTTTGTGTATGTGACGTTCGGTAGGTCTCGTAGTTCGAGGTTCAGAGCGCTGCATAGTGCGGTTCTGTTCTGAGCTGAAAAGGTTCAAGGCGAGGGGGGCTAAGTGTGCCTGGCCCGTTAGGCCGGGGCTGGACGTCCCTAGCCACCAGAACGCGTATGTGTGAGTCCGACCGTCTACGCAGCTATATAGGCCACAGCCATTTCCAGTCAGCTGGGAGTGGTCACTCCTTTTAGCTGTTCGCATAGTATATCCTCGCGTTGGGGTATTCGAAGCGCGGTTTTCGCGGAGGAGGGGGTGCTAGGGGCCTTCGAGCTGGTCGACCTGGCCGACCTCGCCACCTCTGTCCAGGAAGACGTTCCCCAGGAGACTTGCTTGCCCTGCGAGGGCGCTATCATTGCTGTTTCGGCCACGCCAGCTGGCTGTGGGGGGCCTGAAGAGGTCGGATGCGAGCTGTGTATGCGCAGAGGGGCTACTACCTGTCCGTTCGTGGTGGCATAAACCAGAGAGCTCAGGTATGGCAGAAGGGAGCCTACAAGGGCCCTGGCTTCCTGTCGATGTTCGGTTTTGGTGTCCCCTTTCCAGGAGGCCACGAAGTTGTCCAGGTCAGCCCCTAGGGCCGTAACCACCTCTTTCTTGATCATCGTCGAGCGCACGATATCGTCCAGCTGTCCTGTGAGGTAGCTGGCCGCAACGCTCTCTGTCTCCTTGGTCTTCGTCACGCCCTTTGTCAGGGCTTGTCTGCGCACAATAGAAACAGATGGCCCTTGCGTCCTTTGGTGGCGGTCTAGGACCTCAGCGGGGGCTCCGCTCTGGAGCAGCGCTCTCGTACGATGCCAGCGTGGCCATCAGGCCACTGTTATCTTAGCTAGCCCAGGCCGATTATGTACATAAGGAAAAGGAAAACAACAGGTCTAGCAGAGGAAAAGGAGGAGGGAGACAGGTTCAGTAGTCCTTTTGAATGGAAGAACTGACAGAGCAACTTGGGAGCAGCTCACACCCTTTCACCTCACTTGTGTGCCCTTTTTTATCCTGACACCCTTCCCTTGGAGGGCGACAGGGGGGGCCGCCGTATTAGCAACCGACCTGTGGCGCTTCGCGTGGTGGAAATTCCTGGGGGGTTGAGGGTCTAGAGTGTTATGACCCGTGGTTCAGGCATAAGCTATATGTACGGTTGGAAGGGATATTCGAACAGCGAGTTCGAATATCAGCTGATCTTTTGATCTATGTAGTACAGTGGCACCTTCCACCACAGGTCATTACATAGAGGGCGCGTATGCCCTCCCTCCTCCGTATCCTGGGGCCTCGAGGGCCTCGCAGGCGTGGCAGGGGGATCGCCAGCCATCCTCACGATGGCGAGGATGGCGGGTTTAGTTGAGGTTTTCCGTTTGATTTGGGTGTTGTTAAGAATTTGTATGTAAAACAGGCGCCTGCACTAACAAGTGGGGACGCTAAGAAAGTTGTGTGAGGAGTGTTAATCCTGCGACCATCATAACCCTAATCGTGGGTTGTGGAATCCTGTCTCTCGTTCTGCTGCTGCCGCTACGATAACCCCCTAAATTATATAGAAGGCCATCCTTTTAACCGTTTCTGCAGAAAGACGAATGTTCCTTCATTTTGATTTAGGACTCTTTTGGCAAGTTCTGAGCCAGTGTTTTCACCACTGTCTGTGCCTAGGTGGCCTTCGCTTATTTTTGTCTTTGTGACCAAACAGCATGCTTGGGCTGCGAGAGCCCTTGCCTATTGCCTTGGTGGCTGTTCCCCTCTACAACAGCATCTCAGTTCTAGTTCACTGGGACTGGACTATGTGGAATGCTGCCAGCTATAGAGTTGACATATCCTATTTTTCATAATAGTAGAAACGAGAAGTCCATCTCCCGGTCGAAGACGCTCTTAACTGCACACTCCAGAATGCAGCAGTCTATCGCCAGTCTATTGCAACTGGCCCTGAGTAAAGAGCCTCACCTGGGAAGAATGATGGACACAAGACCGCCTTCCAGGTCATCCTTTAGCTCATCTAGGCACGCCTGCCTGATCTCATCCTTGAGATCCTCCCAATAGTCATCCCCGAGATCCAGGTTGTACTCCACAGACTTCTCGACGACCTCCTCGAGCTCGTGCCGGAGGGCGGCGGTATTGTCACGGACGAGATTCCCGATGTGCTGTTCACAATCCTGTAACTCGTCACCAAGATGCCTCTTGAGCTTCTCTGTGATGCGGACCTCCATATCCTGGACCTCTTTATCGATGCGAGTAAGGGTCTTATCCATATGTGCCTGCTGCCGTGAGAGGAATGTACCTATGTCTGCCTTTTGCTGGGCGAGAAATTCAGCGAAGATGCCAGCGACAGCTGTTATTGACATCCTGCCCGCCGTATCTATACCGTACTCCTGCAGGTGCTTCTTCTGCATCTCCTCAGGTGACTTTTGTGTGGCGGGCAAGAGTGGCGATAGGCGAGCTGCTGGGTACGGAGGCGGAAGGGGAGTTGTGACATGATGGTCATCGTTGTCGTCATTGTCCTCTCTCCTTCTCTTGTTGCCCCCAGGAGGATAACGGCCCTGGCGCCCGATTATAGTGACAGCATTACCCCTGCATAAACCCTCAATCGACCTCCGGTCCTGCCTGAGAGACCCACCCGTTATTGCCCGACAGATTTGCTGCAGTGCTTCCATGTTTGAGACGCGGGACAGAGGGATGTGGATAGCGAGGATGGTCTGGCGCGCTAGTAGCTCCAGGGAACCCAGAAGCTCAGAGCTTTGCAGGGCCAGATCAGAGGACCCGACGATGCTGACAGGCCTGTGCAGCACCAGGCGGAGGCATGTTGTGGGACCGTCGAGAACGGCAGCTGTACTCTTCTCCGGGATGCTGTGCTCTAGATCCTGCATAAGCAGTATAATATTTGACAGATCAATTAGAATATACACCTGTTCTTCCTTTTTTCTCTCGGTCCACTGCTGGAGCAAGACCCGGATGAACAGAGCAGCCTCGTGCTGCTGTTCGCTGTAGAGTAGACTGAATGTGACAGAGGCGGGCTTCAGACCAGTGAGGTAGCGAGAGCATCGAGGTTCGACTTCGAGATCGATCCACTCGACTACAGCCGCGGCCCTGTGTACAATGGGCGGTGCAGGCGTGGCCGGTACAGACGGGGGCAGAGCTGAAGCAGCCATAACAACAACTGGGATTTAATATTTTGTATTAGTATGGTTCATTTACATTGGAGTTGAACGAGAAGGAGATCCCGCCCGAAAATTAGGCGCCCACCCTCCCAGGCTTTTTGTCGTGGTCAAAGCAGCCTTGACTTTTAGATTTCGTAGCAGCGATGTGATGGGCCGAAGTTAGACTCGCAGCGCGATGCGTGATCGAGGCTGGTCTCTGATGATGCCAACAGGGAGCTGCCGGTGTTTGGTGACCCAATGCCCAGATGAGTTGGACCTGTTTGGGACAGCAACGGCCGCCGAAGAACCAGGCTGTTTAGACAGCTTGGGTCTGAACAGCTTGGTTAGTCATAGACCGAATGCCCGCATCTGTAGCTTGGCAGTTGGGCTCCGCGGCGGGCTTTCTTTCCCTGTTGCGTACTGCGCGGTGCGATGCAGTACCCGCACGGCGACAAGAGGGGCCGGTGTTTGGTGACCCAATGCCCAGATGAGTTGGACCTGTTTGGGATAGCAACGGCCGCCGAAGAACCAAAGCTATTTAGACAGCTTGGGTCTAAACAGCTTGGTTAGTCATAGACCAAATGCCCAGATCCTTGGCATCTGTAGCTTGGCAGTTGGGCTCCGCGGCGGGCTTCTTGTTGCGTATTGCGTGGTGCGATGCAATACTGCAGCATCAGTCGAGACAACGACAGTCGGTGGGTGGGGGGGGTATTAGTGGTGGTTGGTGATAGGGCGTTGGTGATAGGGCGTTAGTGGTGGCGGCGGTAGGGTTTGCATTGTTGGAAGAAAAAGGATAAAGGAAGAAAAGAAGGCCAAATCTTAAGCGGGTTTTTAAGCTTCGAAAAGAAGGGGGCTGGGGCCGCTAAGCGCTAGTTCGTACTTAGCATGAAGGTGGGTGGATAGCTGCCAGTTGCCAGCGGCGCAATCTTTTGGGCATAGAACACCTTCCCTTTCCAGCTTGCTGCGCGTCGATCTATCAGTTTGTCGTAATGTATGATGCCTTCGCGAAGATTTTACGTTATAAAATCTCTCAACCTCGGGTATCTACGCTTAAAGGAAGACCAATGGCTTTCGATAAGCAACCCCTGTTGACCCTGGTCCTAGGCTACATAAGCGAGGAGAGGAGATGATGCTTTGTCTAATATTGTGAAAAATGGGGCATATTTAACCCTAACCCTCTCTTTTGGTTCATTTATAAACCGTCTGAGAGCGTGGTATGGTCACTTAGAAGATCTTCCTTTTGTTTAGATAGATTCAATCTCAACACTCTTTATACCACTTCTACGTGCTTAGTCTACCAGTTTCTCCTTAAATATTGGACCATGGCAATCTGGCTGTTTCCGACTTGTTCTGTGTGACCTGTGTGGGTGTGTGTATTAACGTCTGTGTATCGGGTCTAGGCTAAGTACACTTCGTGCTCTTGTTTCCTATCCCTTCGCCTCCCGCGGCGCATATAGACGGTTGGCCTGGTTACCAACATGTCGCTGTACAAAAGAAATATAAAACAAAGGAAGTTGTTTCTCACTCTGCTTCCCCCTCGCTTCCGACAGGGAGAGCATCGTACACGCCTGGGTCTCGCACATAATCGCGGAACGAAGGCCATCCTAGTTGTCCCAGCATGTCCTCCAGTTCCCGTCCGCGTCTGGGCCATTTCGGCCTGAACCTTCTGGCGCCAGCGCACCTCACGAAGTGGCCCTGTTGTCGCCGCTCTCCACACTTGCAGAGCTGGCCTGTGTCTGCGTGCTTGAACCGTTCAGGGTATTGGACGAAGTCGCCGTGTCCTGATCGTTCTGCGAGATATCTGTGCAACAGGCCTCTCGAGAGCGCCAGTTCTGGGGGTTTCGTCTTGACCCTGAGCCCCCATCTTTAGTAAGTATCTGGCTGGCTTGTCGACCACCAGTGGTTGAGGCGACCCTTCCTTTCGCGCCTATTAGCTCTTTTCGCCCACAAGACTATGGCCCGTCCTTCGTCGACCTGGTCTTCCGTGCTTTGAGGGTCCAATGCCCACTTCGCCAGTTTGTCCACCTCTTCGTTGCCCGGGATGCCAAGAGGGCCAGGGGACCACCTGGCCTCCTACGCCTTGTCGTAACCTGCATGTTGAATGGGTTATAACATCAGGCCTCATCGTCGTCATTAAACGAGGGAGGGTTGCTCAGAGAGGACTCAGCATCAGCCACCTCCTCGGGCTCGTTCTGCATGAAGAGTTCTTGTTAAATATATTTCTTCGGTTTTGCTTGACTTCTTTCGATGCTTATCTTTGCTCTCTAGCTAACTGTATCTTCTCCGGCGATTCTAGATCTGCTTAATTAGTTGAATTAGGCTTTTTCTGGTATTTATTCAGTCTCTTAGCTTTCGGATCCCGATTCATCTGGTTATTAGCACTAACAATTGGAGTCTTTGGCTTGGTATCTGGAATAAGATTTTTATGAGGTTGTTAGTCTGATTAAATATTCTTATCCTCGTCTTGGCCGGGATAATATTCTTTTTCATTCATAGTCCTATCCTTCCCGAAAGCAGCTCGAAACTTTTCGTCATAATCCTTCTTCTTTTCAGGATCTGTAAGTGTATTGACAGCATCAATGACCACTAAGACAAAGTCAGTTTGGTACAATTACCTGTATTTATGCTAGGCTTACTACTAATTGCTTCCTTTGAAGGTTTCGGGTCGGCTTTCTTTGCGTTTGCAAGCATTTTCTTGGTTTTTCTTCGAATTTTAGCCTTTTGCTCTCTATCTATTGGTCCCTCAAATGGGTTTAGGCCTAGAACGCAGTAATAATCAACCTGACAGCCAGCTCGCTCAAGTGATTCTGTGAGAGGCTCCATTTTTAGTCTCGAGGTTGTATAAGCTTTCTGAAAATAATAGTTATTCGATCTCAGTAATTTTGTCCTCGACGTCCTGCTGACTTATCTGTATGGCTCATCCGTCTCGGTCCTCGAGAACATCATGGTGAGAAGGAGGAGCTGGCTAGCTCCGTGTCTTACTGGTGGGACGCGAAGCCCAACTCCACCATCTGGTTCCAGCCTACAGGTGTCGCCGCCGAGAAGCTCGAGCTTGTCGAGAAGAGACTACACGACCTCCTGAGAGACGTAGCCTCGAAGCCCCTCGATATGGCATACATGAAGGCGTGCATCAGCCGCGAGCGGCGACAGGTCAAGTTCTCAGCCGAGAGCTCGGAGCAGTTCTATTCACAAAACATCATCTCCGACTATCTGTTTGGCAGGCGGGATGGTTCGACATTGAGCGACCTCAAGACGGTCCGGGAATACGACGTCCTGAACCAGTGGGCTGATGAGCAGTGGCGCGGGTTCCTCAGAAAATGGCTGGTGGATGTCCATCATGTCTCTGTCCTGGGAAAGCCCTCGATAGCGATGGCAACTAAGCTGAGGGGGGCCGAGCAGGCGCGCATTGCCAGGAGGAAAGAGGAGCTCGGGGCGGACGGGCTGAGGAGGCTAGCAGAGAAGCTCGAGGCAGCCAAGGCCAAGAACGAGGTCGAGATCCCTCCCTCCGTCCTCGACCAATGGCCGGTGCCCGGCACCGACTCGATCCATTTTATCGAATCAGTCACGGCGAGATCCGGGAGGGCAAGGTCTGTCGGGGTAGGCAAGGGCGCAGCTCAGAAGCTCATCGATGATGCCAAGCCAGGCCTGCCCTTGTTTGTCCAGTACGAGCATGTACCCAGCAACTTTGTCAATGTCGCCCTCCACGTCGGCACCTCAAGGGTACCCGTCGAACTCAAGCCCCTCATGTCCATCTTTATTGACAACTTCTTCAACACCCCTATTAAGCGTGACGGAAAGCTAGTCGGCTTTGAAGACGTGGTGATGGAGCTCGAAAAGGACACGATCAGCTATGCCATCAATGGTGGGGGCAAGGTGTACGATCCCGAGAGCATCTTTATCAGTCTCCAGCTGGAGCCGGAGAAGTACACGGCGATCATCGAGCGGATGCGAGCCTTGATGTTTGACAGTGTCTTTGACATGCGAAGGCTGAAGGCGAGCATGTCCAAGGCCCTGGCCGACATTCCCGAGGCCAAACGAGACGGGCGATCGATGTCCCTGGAGGTGGACTGGGCCCTGCACGTCGAGAAGTCGTGGCTGCCCATGGCCAGGCGGACGCTCGTCAAGGCCGTGTACCTCCGCCGGCTGAAGAGGCTACTGCAGAGAGAGCCAGAGAAGACCGTCGGGATGTTTGAGCAGCTGCGCAGGTGCCTCTTCACATTCGAGAACGTCCGCGTGCTGGTGACCAGCGACATCGCCAAACTGAGCGACCCGGTGCAGCCCTGGGACAGCCTCACCAGGCTTCTCGGCAGCGAGAAGGACATGGCCCCTATCAAGGAGACCCACACGGTGCTCAACCCCGAAGGCCAATCCCCAGGCAAGGTCGGGTCCGTGATTATCCCCATGACCAGCCTGGACAGCTCATATAGCGTCAGCACCACACAGGGCCTCAAGTCCTACAACGACGCAACAGTGCCCGCGATGCTTGTGGCCATAGGCTACCTCGAAGCAGTGGAGGGGCCCCTGTGGAACGCGGTGCGAGGCAGCGGGCTCGCGTACAGCACACACTTCAGCCGGGAGCTCGACTGGGGCTTCCTGCAGTATCGTGTCTACCGATCGCCCGACGCCAGCAAAGCGCTCGATATCTCGCGGAAGACGGTGGAGAAGATTGCGACCGGCCAGGTCCCTCTGGACAGGCATCTCGTGGAGAGCGCTGTCAGCGGGATCGTGTCTGGGTTTGCGGACGAGCGGTCCACGATGGCGGATGCAGCCCAGCAGAACTACATCCTCAGCGTCGTCCGGGGCTTGGGGCTGGACTGGACGAAGAAGATCATGGCACAGGTGCGGAATGTCACGGACGACGAGATACAGCAAATAATGAAGGACCTGATCATGCCGGTGTTCCAGCCCGGGAAAAGCAATGTGGTGGTGACGTGCGCGCCCATCATGCAAGAGGTACGTGCCCTCCAACATATGCCAGCCGGCCCCGTCTGGATTTCCGGAAAATACTAACCTAGGCTCTTTATCGACAGAATATGGAGAAGGCCTTCAAGGCTATGGGCTATGCCACGCAGGTCAAGGCGCTGTCGGACTTCCATGAGGACTATGGTCTAGCTGGAGGGGATGATGATAACGAAGACCCCGAAGGAGATGAGGGCGAGGAAGGTGACGATGGGGAGGAGGAGGGCGAGGGCATGTCTGAGGAGGGGGACGCCATGATGGATGGCGTGGACGGTGGAGCAGACTTTGAGATTGAAGAGTAAGAACTCGTTGGCGTGCATTAATAGCCGAGTAATGCGCTAGAACCTTACCTCATTATTCATGATAGAAATACAGAAAAGATATGGAAGAGCGGCGGCACAAGATGATGGGTTGAGTGAATTCTTGTCCGATTAGTACTGAAGAATGAGTTCAGTGGATTCTGTGGAGGTAAATGTATAGATCACATTGTTGCTATATATCTGAATAGTAATGAGGGTTTGACCAGTTCCTCAAGCATAGAAAGCCCCTTTTTATACACCCTTGCAGCCGGCACTTTTATCCGGCCGGAGGCCTTTTAGCCATCTTTCCCCACAGTAGCTTCATATAGGCAGCGGGGTTTCAACCCAGCAGAGAAGAGGATCTTCAGTCGAGCACGCGTTTCAAAGATATGAATTATATAAAAATTGTGGTTCACCCTGTTCGCTCAGATTAGCGAAGGAGCTCTGGGAATCGAACTTGAGATACATACCGTCCACCATAACGCTGGTAGAAGGCCCGGGGTGCACACTACGTAACCCAAGAGGGTACCAAGTGCAAAGAAGCATAGTGGGCCTGTCAGCGCAACCCGCCGTTTAGAGATGTTGTTGAGCCCAGTGATAATAGTTAACATGCCGACACCGATCATGAGGGATATTGTCGCAACAGAGAAGCGTTTAGCTGCATGATCTTCCATTGATGCAGGGAGGTTTAAAAGCAAAACGCCCAATATAAACAAATTAGATAGAATAAGGAGAAAGATCAAAAAGTAGTGCTCACTATGAAGCGAGTGGGGCTTGCTTCTATTCTTGGAAAGGTTATTGTTATGACCCATCCAACATGCAGGTCACGGAACACGCCCAACCAACAGAAGGACCAGGTGTCATGACTCGACATCAAGACAACCGATAAGGATTACGTAACCCAGGGTTAGGGTTACTAGTGCGACTATGTTGACTATGGACATAGTCAACATATTCAGGAAAACGACTATGAGGAATCAGAACATAGTCAGGATAGTCAAAACTGAAGAGCTGGATATATAAGGACACGTTCATTACCATTAGATAGATTCAGCACATAGCTCTTCAGTCGTCAATCTAAGTATTCATTTGTTACACACTTGAATAGCCCCAAAGGCGGTGAACACTTGCACTCTCATCAGGACTTACACGTTTCCGTATTCAAGGACTTACACTTTGACATCGCTCTTGTTAGCATAAACCCAATCAGTACTTAAG